>JABFEW010000492.1:0-17256 GCA_013618405.1 Fusarium hainanense | reverse complement strand
TTTCTTTTTTTTTTTTTTTTTTTTTTTTTTTTTTTTTTTTTAGTTAATATAATATCGGGTTCCTAATGCCTGGAAGTCAAATGTGTCGAGTGGTTTGATTCATCACGGGTTCTCATTCTGTCAGCACAAAGTCTCCAGTGCAACTTTTGAATGACCAGGTTGTTTCCTCTATCTATATATCGTGCTCAAGAGTGGTCAGCACCACCGATAGCTTGGGGCTTAAAGTAAACGGTCATGACACCCTCGGGGCTGAGGTTGCCCTTGACAAAATCCTTCAGTGCCTGGTGAGCTTGGCAGCCATCATCATAGTACTTCATGTCGTCCATGCTGGCAAATTCAGTCTTGGAGACAAAGGTGTATCCCTGAGATCGAGCATCCTCATCAGCGGCACCGACGACCATGGAGAGGATATAAGGCTTGCCGTCCTGGAAATGGTTAGTATCGTTAGATATGATAGAAGACTGGGTAAAGATCACCCTTTGCTGAGCGGCATCGAGCTTGTGGTACTGGTCCAGCAGCTTAGCCTGGTCGTCCTTGCTGGGGAGCTTGAACATGGTGATTCGGTGCACACGGTTGGCCATTTTGACAGTAGTAGCGGTTTGGGTGAAGGGTCTCGATATGCTACTGAAACTGGAACTGAAACTAAAAGGGAGGCTGGGAATGATTCGTCTAGAAGAGAGAGTCAAAGCATGGACGAGACTGGAGTTCATATATGAATGATCAAGCAAAAGCTTGGAGAAGTAACAGGGGACAAAACAAAGAGAGGGCGGTTGTATGCGGGTCAAACGCGGGGGTGCCGACGGTTGGAGGTTATTTTATATTACTAAGATAAAGGAGCCAATCATTTTGCATCGTTCTCATGGAAACAGGTAGGTACATCAATGACCTCTGATTCCGCTCTCGACCCCGCGATTTTCCGTTTGTTGTGCCGCAACTAAAGCAGTTGAATATGTCTACCTACATGGGTAGGTTGTTCATCATCTTTCACTGACACACGTGGGCTGGCTCATATAGTATGCTCTTCATCAACTAACTACCTGAGGCTCCTAAACTGAGGTCAAAGCCTCAAAGAAGACTACATAACCTACCTACCTATATTCGGTTGTTTGATAGGTAGCCCGGACAGGCCAACCAACTCTTCTACCCCGCCCCCGCGGTCTGACCTAGGTTAGAAGGTTGTTTGCCTACATAGGTAGTAGGTACCTAGGTATAATATAGTACATAGTACCTACCTAGTTATCAAATCTCCAACTCCAACTATCCGTACCTCCTACCTAAGTAGGTAGGTAGTAGGTAGGTAGGCACTCGATCATTGGCGGGAGAATTATCTTCCACATTACTGGCTTGTAAAATCACACGCATTTCTGACATCTCTCTTTGTTTTTCCACTTTCTTTCTTTCTTTCTTTCTTTCCTTCTTTCTTTCATCGCGGACACGGGATTGTTCTAGATTTTAGTAAAGCTGCATCCCTACTTCACTCCCGGTTTGGATTACTTCTAGGCTCACAGCCTAACTACACAATTAACAATTCACCCAGGTGCACAACACCCCCTCTGTACAGAAACAGCCATGGCCAATTCTGATCGAATCCCTACTTCCCCAAAAAGTTGACTACATATACATGCAGCCGTTGTTTTCCTTTGTACCCTTCTTTACAAACTCCTTCGCTGGCTTGCTATACCTCGAAAAGACAAAATCACTTTTGTTGTAAACCTATACAATAGAGAAAACAGACACACCACTCCTTTCGCCTCCCAGAGTATTATCTACAACGTACCCATTGCCACTTGCCCATTAACCCCAGACTGTAGGTCGGCAAGATGTCGACATAGGCCTTCGACAAGCGGCGGCATGGCTTCATTGGTAGCAGGGTAGTTAAGTCGAAAAATGAGCCGGCCCAGGGACAACGTTGCGGCATAGTCTGACACGGGATCCAACTGAGAGCGCAATCCTCCCGGTGACGCCAGGGACGGTATGCCCTGGCCAAGCTCGAGAAATGCTGTCAACTCACTCGTCTCCGGTCCATTTAAAGAGACTGTCCCGCCGCCTGCCTCTTGGTGGTCATTTGTTGACTGCTGCGAGACCACACCATACGCCCACAGCGTGAGGCTAGCAAAATACACTACCATGGCGTTGAATCCTTGCAGTGTCGTTGATTTGCACTGTTCCGCATGTCGAAGCACTTGCCCAGCATGCCAAACAGCATGACGAGACTCTAAGCTGGGTAGCCAACCTTTCTCTAAAGATTGCGCAGCCCTTCGAGACTCTTCTTCACCCCTCCTGCCTGCGAGGCGCTGCAGATCATTCAGCGAGACATGGAGGATCATCATGAACAGTTCCGAGAGGAGCAAAAACTCAGGACCAAAAGTCTTCACCTCCTTGACCTTGTCTGAAAATCTTCGGAGACTACTATAGAGACTCTGGTAGAGGGAATGTGCCCACAAGGGGACGTCGGAGCCCGAGTGATCCGGAGTCGAGTTGTGGCGGGGGGCAATGGCACAACGATAAGTCCACACTTGTCCCCATAACCCATGCAGGGCAACTTTGCAGCAACCCTCGATATCCACCCAGGCGTTTGGTTCAGTCACAAAAGCCATACAGTCCCTGATATCTGAAAGCCGTGGAACATCGCCAGCAGGCGATACTCCCTTGCCGGAATGCAACTCGCACCACAGATGCGAATTCCTGGCCTTCCAGAGGTCGCCAGCTGCTGGAAGGGCAAATTCAAGCTCGTTGTACGCCAGTGTGGGCCCTTTCCATGATAATATCGATGATTGCACGTCGTGTAGAAATGCCCGCATGGCTAATCTATACCCCAGTCAGTATGGCATAACTTTAGTAGCAGCTGTGTGAAGAACCTTTTGCAGGACTCGAATGTAACAAAGCTTCGCCATTTCGACTCCACCGTTTCAGGGGAATCGCCCGTGCTAGGCGTGTGGGCATTTGTGTCCAACGTGAAGCTTGTTCTACCAGTCTTTCGAAGTAACTATCAACATTAGCCTGCCAGTCAGGAATCGTCGTCAGAACAGACCCACGGTCATCAGTTGCGGGGCAGAACTTTCTGCTACTGCTGTTTGTTGGTTGAAGCCACTCCACTGTCCAGTTTCGAGATGGAGCATAGAGGCTTGGAACACCATCAAGTCCCGTGATGTTACACTCGAAGGTTCAAACTACCGATGGTTAGACAACCGTTTTAGATTCTTTCTCCGTTCTATTATCACGAGAAACAATTTTGTCGGGTGGCAGCATTCAAGACATACCTTCTGAATTATGCCTGCAGTGAGGCCGTGAAGAGCCAGAGCAAATTGCCATATTGCCGGATTAGATATGTAAGTAGCTCCGTTTGAGACAACAGCAAATATGAGATCAAGGCTAGTCGTTGTCGAGTCTAAGGACGATCTGTGGATGAAGGCTTCGCTTTTGAGGTCCTCGACAACAAAGTATGTCTCAATCATATAATTCAAAAGGTCAGCCGATGGGAATGACGGCACTCGTTTTGGAGTAGGATTATTGGAAAGAACCATAGCAAACAGGCTGTCCCGTGAGTAAGATGAGATTATGTCTGAAGGAGGCACTGGGCTCGCTGCTTGGCTGCTGGTCTCAGGTTCAAGTACCCATGTCGAACTTCCAAGGTGTAAGTTTTCTGTCTTCGCATCTTTACAGGCTTGACGAGATCTTTTGACGTCCATTCCAGACTCAGGGCTTCGTTCAAATGTATTCGATCGTGGGGCCTTGATGAACCTGAAGTCTGAATCCCAGGAAAACCCAAAGTCTGGGAACAACCTTTGTGACGCTGCGAAGTACAGAGATTCTTCTGCTGCGTCTTCAAAGCTCGAAGCGCCAAGGAAAGAGGCAGCATTATAATCCACAGTGGAATCAATTGCATGCTCTTGGCTTGCGATTACTGACTGTGATAGAGCATAAGCAGCATCGCCGGCAGTAAATGTCTGGCTGTCGTTCCCCCCCGTAGAAGCGACCATTGAGCTATCCGAGGGCGACATACCAGCCTGCGACTCCGATGTTCTGTATTGATTCCCTCGCCTTACAGGCATCTGACATGTCAAGCTCTTACTTCGGCATCGACTGCACGGCTTCTGATCCTCGCATTTTGCTTTTGACGCTGCGCAATTGAGACATGCCTCGGCGGCTCGATCGCTCCTTCTGATAAAGGGACGGTCCTTGGCGGCCCCGTCTCGATCATGGGTAGTTTCATGCCGTGTCAAGAGATCGGCGCGGTTAAAACGCTTGGGGCAGCGAGTGCATTGATACGGTCGGGCGTTTTCGTGAGATCTGAGGTGTCTTGTCAGATGATCGGCGCGTTCATAAACGCGACGGCAGATGTGGCAGACGTGAGACGGTGAGGAGGCGGACGCATTCGAGAGTTTTCGCTTGGCGGGCAGTACGGACGAAGATCGCTGTGATGTTTCTCCAGAATTCTCTCGCAGTACGGGATCGAGCTGCTGCTGGAATACATGGTGTTTCGAAGGTGACACTGGGGGTAGCGAGTGCTGCGACTCATGTTGTTCCTGCTGCAGAGGCGGCTGGATTCGTTGGTGCGGGTCGGGGGCAGGAACGGGTGTTGCTAGGGAGAAGAGCGAGGAGAGCAACATGTCAGAGCCAGCGGCATCGCAAAGAATGTCGATGCCATTCTGCTCAGTAGCTGCCATTGGGTACGAAGTCGTCGGCCGATGTACCCTTTGCTTCACCTCGGAGGAAAGCAAAGAAAAAGCAAAGCAAAACGAGCCGAGTCAAGTTAAGCCGGACTGTGCCGTACTGTTACTGACCACGGAGAGGCTACCACGCCCGGACTCACCCAGAGAACCACGCGTAGCTTATTGAGCCAGAGGCGCCAGGGATTAGCGAGTTTCAGTAAGTAATTGAGACGAGATCAAGCGATGCAATCGACACAACTCAAAGGTCGCCGTTGTGGTTTCTCGGAAGAGAGGGGGCGGGGGCGGGAGATGTGACAAGCGTTTAGCGGATTTTGGTGGGGTCCAGTCTTGCCCTTTTGCGCGGCTATTCAGCGAGTCAGAGCAATCCAATTTCATTCATCAGCCCGGCACTCACTAGAGCCCTGCCTGGTCCACTTCCCGGGGCCGGCCTAATTCAACGGCCGGCCTCCAATCCCGGACTCTGTGTCTAACGGACATGGACGCCCGGACCCGGACCTCGAGTCCCCCAATGTCTTGGATTAGCTTCTTACGTGAACCGTTCTAAGTTGCATCAAGGGTAGATGCAGTAATTGAGATTCGCAAGGTTAAGTTGGAAGAAATTTTCACTCATGTGTACTCCTCAGTCATTGCATATTTATGTATATCACTTTGTCTGTTCATCTCAGTAGTACGGTACCAAGTAGGTATGTAAGCTGATCGTATTCAAGTCAGCCCTTGCATAATGCTCAATACACATATACATGGGTTGAAGTAACACCTCGGACAGGGGTAGTGACTGACAACTCATAAGCTTACCACAATGTTCGGACCAAGCAGGTATCAAAGTATCTGCCAGTGCAGTTCCAGCAGTCCTATGGCGTCACTTGAGTCATTTAATGAAGAGTGCCAACCTGGATGTACTAGGTCAAGAGTCTAGACCTTCGACATGTCTCAGTCTCCTTATCAGGCCTACGCATGCCAAGGGGGATTGGCGCAGGGTATGAGAAAGGCGATCAGACAATACCGATTATATTCTCCGTTGTCTTACATGTCTAGGTACCTATCTACTAGGTACTCCAATTACAACAGGGGTGGAAACACGAGTAATCACGAGTCAAGAGATGGGTTGCGCTGTGAAAAAGCTATTGTATTATAAGATTACATAAGTTTATAGAATATCGTGGTCCGCGTTACTGTAAAAGTTCAAACACATGATGAAGTGCCCATGCTATCATCCAGTGTACTGTACATGGCTGATATGGTTGGTCCTTAGATCCCTGCCGTCAATCCGATCAACTAACCACTCGATCGTCTTATGCAACTCATGCGTTTTATCCCATAGAAACCCGGCGGAGCTGTACAGTGCTAATGTGGATGATGCACTTCAACCATCGATGTACCCATAAGATGCTGATAGCATGGCTTTGATATGAGTTCCGATACCCAGATCATATATCAATTCAACCGCCACTTCGGAGGTTGACGTGACTCGTGCTTAGTCAGTACAAAGGAGCATATGCCAGAGATGCCCGTCAAACGTTGACTCGTCCATAAAGGAGCCCTGCAGCTTTTTCAAGATGTCTGCTCAATCTCCGAAAGAACAGACGCCAGTGTTGTTTGTGCCATCAGATGGCATGAAGGTGTCTACTTGGCACCATGAGTTGCATAAAGCTCTACTCCGCCCATCGCTTTTTCCTTTTGCCGCGATTCATGTTTCTTGCTGGCAAAGCCTTGCCAATTCTGTTGCTTATGTCGTGCTCCATCACCTGTGACTTGAGTTGAGGTCGACATTCTGTAGCTCCCCAAAACTGTCACACATGTACTATTGAGCATCTCAGTGACTGATATTGTTTCTGATTGGTTTGGCATAATTAGTGACTTGTTTGGATCCGAAAAATGATGAAACTCACTTTGACTATTGGATGATTCTTAATCGACGCATGGAGTTCCACAATAGCCGCAGGCGCGGCCTGGGATCACCCAAACTTCTTTTCCTGCTAGAGCGCACGTGGGACAGCGGGTTCCAGGTACTTTATGAGATCTGAAGCCGAGCGACAGAGCCGGTGATATCAAGGTTGCGCACGCTAAGTATGAGTTAGGATGTGTCAAGACTTCCATCTGTTCTTGATCACCCTGAAAGTCCACGTAGGTAGTGGGAAATAGAGATTTAGGCATGGCGGTGTTGAATGTTATTTCTCTGGTTGAGGCAGTCAAGTCTTGAGGACTGAAAGGTTATTTTGGTGGCGAGTCGATAGCGGAATTGAGCCTTGGATCAGGAAACAATATTGGAAGAATCTTGAAGATGTCAGGATCCGAACAACCTGAAGGTGGGAGACTGGACGGGATTTATGGTTTCTGAGAACTAACTAAAGATTGGCAATAGTGCGACTTATACATGGATCGGGAGGGCTGAGAAGGGTAAGATCAAGGGGTCCAAGAACAGCACGGGAATTTCTCGAGACAAAACAGGTACGCAATACCCTACCACAAGGATGATGCTCCCATCTCTCGACGATCGGTAGGCAGCCCAGGGCCGTAGTCTCGGTGGGCGCTGGGACCCAGCGGTGGTAGCATCAGACCTGTCACATCGGCTTTCTGCCAGACTGAAGCTGTCATTACTTGCCAGGGAGTTCCGTGGCGCCGCCCTTGAAAGAGACTGTGGGCCAGCTCGATCGAGGTGGGGTCTCCTTTGTTGCACCCTTTCTTTTTGTCCTAACTTTGACCTCGAAGTTCGGTGATCAGCATTGATGCCGAAATATTCGTCCTTGCGCCTACGGTGTCAATCGCCGAGCTAAGCCCAGGTTGGATAAAAGCTCCCTGGTGTTCGATTGCTCTGATCTTAAGTTCGTATACTTTTTTTTTCTTTTTCCTTTCTTTCTCAAACGTTCCAATAGACACTTCAAGGAAGCCAACGCAAGCGAGAGAAAAAACGGCCTCTGTTTGGGAAGAATATAACAGGACGGCGATTGAGTGTCTTATTGGTCAGACCATTTAGGGGGGTTGCTGTATTAGAGCTTGGCGTCGACATAAGGAAAAGCAAAGTTGTGACTGCTCGTCTCCGCAAGGGTCACAGCAACAAGGAGCCCACGACGCTGACTTGCTTGTTGATGGCTGGATTGCGATCAGGTCCAGGGGACTCCCTCAAGCGGCTTGGCTTTCTATCTAGGTAGAATGTCTGGAGGTGGTATGCCGGACTGGCTTGCCCAGCTTAACCTCAGTCCAAAATGAACAGCGGGCAGCAGAAGCTTCGTATAGAGTCTGTGCGCTGCACCGAGGTAGTAAATCTGAAGATCAAGGGAAATTTCCCTAACAAACACGATCTAACACCCTGGTCGCCCATCCACATCGAACACCACGGCCCAACCCCAGGCCTTGGCGGGCACCAGGGCTCTGGAATGATGGGCCCTCGTTCCTCTCCTCTTCTGAGGTCAATCCAAAGTGACGCCGTCAGATGCCGCGCCAGGGCCGGCTCATTGCCCCTCTCCCTTGTACAGTAGGACGTACAGTAGGTACAGTATAGTTAGGACGGACGATCGCCAGTGCGTCGGGCTATCTCACCGGTCTGTTGGTACTAACATAGATGAAGCATCCACAATTCCGCAGAATAGTCTCCTGGCATATTCCGCTGGCTTCCAACAGTAGAGAGTAGGAGATCTCCAACAGAGCATTGTAGATCCTAGGCCGAAAAATGTCGGGTTTGGATATACTTGGGTAGGCGTCAAGACCTGTGAATGGGAATTATAGTATCTGAGACTCGGGAAGTCCGTGGTTGTGCAACATAATTTTGCAACATGCATATTCCCCTACGGGGTTTATGTTTGAGCAAGACAAAGTAAGGCAAAGCTGCGTACCTAGGTAGGTCCTTTTGGGCCCATGGTTGCGAATCGTCAGCTTTCGACGGGCCGGCGTAGGATGGGGAAGAAAGCGATGGGGACAGTGGAGTTGATGGAGTCAATCGATACTGGGTCAAGCGACGTTGGCGTCGGAAAAAGCAAGAAAGGAATAAGGGGATAAACTACTAAACTAGTAGAATACTAGGCAGGTAGGTAGGTCCTTTCTTTTCACGTCCTTACGTTTTAGGAGGTTTTTATGGTCGTGAGGCTGTCGTTGTCATCGTATCTACAGTCCTATTGTGTCTCTTCCTTCCAGTCAAGTGGATGGGATGCTGCAGTTGGGATTGGCTAGGTACTTGCCTTGCATCGCATGGATCATATGGATTGCATTACATCGCATTGCACTGGATCTAATCGGCATTTGAGCCGCCAAGTACCGCTGCGTGCCTTCCATCCAGCCAGCCAGCCAGCCACTGGGCAGTTGAGTACCTACTTACCTAGGTACTTACCTACTGTAGGTACTATACCCAGATTAGAACCCACTGAAGTACCACGATACTAAGTATACATCCAATGGATCCAATGTCGAGGAAGAATGGAAGCTGCTTGGGTTGTATCTCTACATTTCGATGCAATCTCCAGAGCTCAGGGTACCTGGGTACTGAGTGAGGCTGGATAGTAGAAAGAAAAAAGGTTCGCGTCCCGAGTTCATGGTAGCTCTCGATCGCCTTCCCGTCAGATCGTGCATCTGCATGCGCCTCTTTGCAGATCGTGCTGATTTTGCAAGTACTGTACTGTAGGTCTTGAACTGCACTGCAAATGTGTAGGTTAGTAGGTATGGACTGTACTGTATATGCGAGATCGGTAGCAATAAGATAACCAAGCTCGTGGTAATTCTTTGATCGTTTCCACGAACCGACACCGCCGCATTCATTAGTCAAAGTCAAGCTATTATAGCGTGCAGATGGTGAGATGGAAGCTCTAGAATCCTTCCAAGTGACATCCATGGATTAGTACTAGAGGATGTACAGTACAGTACATTGTTGGCTTTACATCCAATCCATTCAATCCATCCATCTATGGATACTGTCCTTTCATTTGCTTGGTGTGAGCGGGTCTCTACTGAATGTCCCTCGCTTCAGCGCACCTCATCTTTAAACGGTTTGCTTTGGATTGACTCGGATATCGGCTTCACGCACTTTTTAAAAATGAAATAAAAAAGGATTCGACGACTCATGGGCTTAGCTCATGCGATTGAAGCAAGTCGACAAATACTAGTGGCTAGGTACATTAGCTAATAACCCTTGCCTAGTTTCTGCCTCCAACTCCTTTCAGAGCCGCCATCCATCACCGCAATCCGATCTCATCTTAAGGTAGCTAGGTTCCATCTTTAATCACAGCTCAGCGATCCTAGTACTCAAATGCTGGGTGAGTTCACTCCCCTGGTTTTGTCTGTTGATTTCCACCGACGAGTTTTTTTTTAACGTTCGACTCCATCGATGTTATCAATCAATGATCTAGCCTGCCTATCCATATTACTGCTATTTCACTACCTATCTAGTACAGCCATTCACAAAACGAATGATTTTCGCGACATTTGCTTATATAAGACATCGGGTCTAGTGAATGATTGCTTCTTCTTTCTTATTCCAAAACGGACAAGAACAGGACAAAAAGGAAAAAAACGGAAAGAGAAAGAAAGAAAGAAAGACTGCCAACCTAACCTTGCTGGTGACGCCATCAGCTGTCACACTAGAAAGTTAGTACATACAGTACCTAGGTAAGGTGCTGTATGCTGCGCAAGGGTTTCGGGCTATGAACCAGATTTCCGGTCTATCTTAAGTCGGATAAAGTCCAATAACACATCGATATCTACATCAGTACTGCAGGTGCCCACAGTACATATCCCTCGGTGTCTCAACGTTGTCCAAAGGTGACAGAACCTATTGGAAGGGATGGAGCATATCCTCGATGGTTTCCGGGATCTCTTATTGGCCACGATTATCATACTGGACCCGAACAAGCCAGGATCGCGCCGTCTTCTGTCTTACCAGGGCTCCTGGTCATTCCTGCAGTTCAGTTTTAGGGGGGGCCCTGTCAAATAGTTATCAACCAACACTCTGAATCATTCGTTTGCCCCTCACACCATACTGTACCTACCATACTTATCTCCAACACAGAACACAGAACACAGTACAATCCAGATCTTGGACTCCCCCAAAGTAAGTTCTGCTAACACCTGGACATTCGTAACTGCAGGCATCACCCCGAGAATTGATCGACGAATACACGATATCTGGGTATACAAGATGAGTAATCGCAATCACAGTTGGAACGCTGCAATATCTTTTGGGCGAAACCAAAGTTTGAGCAGCCGCAGTCCTTCACTACGCATCAAAGCATTCATACTTGTTCTTGTTGGTCGATTGTCCGGACGACTCACCGCTAGAAAGTTTTGGACATTTAGCATCCATGTTCTCTTCTCCAACTGACTGGGTGCGTTCATCTGCCAATGGGAAGGAGCTTATGCCCCGAACGACAGAAGTAGGCTTCCCACTACAGTACACTCGCAGACACTTTTCTTTTGTGTCATGTACGCCGGCCAGTCTCGTTAGCCAGCCAGCCAGAGCACATACATAAGTGCAATACAGTATGGATGCACATGCAGTAGGTATCTACGTACCCAGGTAGGTACTCAGGCAGCTTTAATAAGTTGCTTTTTGTGCTCCACTCCCTATGGATGGCTGCTTAGAGGAACAAACTGACCGATTAATAAATGGAAAGACTTTACGCAGCCAGGCGCAAACAGGCAATAAGAAGCGACAGGTTATACTGTAGAGTGGCTATCCACCTCGAACCCTTACATCAACAGCGGGTTAGTTGACAGCTGACATTGCCGAGGCATCCTACAATTGTCTTAGGTGACTTGCATGTTTCAAACCCGTGTACAACGAATCCGCAACGTTAGATGCCTAGGTACCTAGGTAGGTAGCTCTAGTTAGTAGGTGGTCAGAATCCTGTCAAAAGACAGGGAAATGCCAGACTCCTAGGGTTACTTTTATGTTGGTAGCTACCTATTTATCGACCCACGCACGTTGTTCGTTGCGTACCTACATATGTACATCAGAAACTCCTAAAAAAGATCCGATCTATCACTCACTACCAGTAGTACGGACTGTTTATTTGTCATTTTATGTCGATAAAAGCCCCTTCAACCCCACTGCAACCACAGACAGGCATCATCACGGGATCACAACGACGCAGCCACAGTTCCTTTGTTGGCCATAACCATCAATCTTGGAAATCTAGGTTCTTTTGCGAGACGGCCTTACTCCCTGTCGTCATTTTACGCAGGTATATACGGATACATCAGACGGTCGAGACCTCACTGGACATATGGTAGGTACCTATGGAATTAGTTTCTTATTTTCTTTTGGGAGCTTTTTTTTCCTTTTCTTTTCTTTTTCCTTTTCTTTTCTTTTCTTTTCTTTTCTTTTCTTTTTTCTTTTTTTATTAAGTTCTATACTGTAAATTATAACTAGGCTCCTATTTAACCCCTGATAATTTCAATAATTGTCCTGAAACCTGACCAATAAACTCCGAGAAAAGTGCCATAATTAATTGATGAATGAACATGAGAAGATCAAAGTGCTTTCCATCAGAGAGCAATCGACGATCGTTGGCTGAGACCGTGTCCGAGATCTCGAAAGATCTGCAACATGACAGGGGAAACCCGTCAACTCCATCTTCATGCTTAATGACGAGCAAGTGACTTTCACCGGCCAAAAGAAAGATTAATCGAATTGAATTCGACTGCTCATAAGGATAAAGGCTCGAAAGGTCCGAGTGTTGTGATAAGCAATTGGTGTATTCGTAAATGTAAGGCGTACCTAAGCCTGGGTTAATTAAAAAAAAAAAAATGCTTATTGCTTAACTACCGATAAGCGACATATCGTATTTGATATTCAGTCAAGTCGCATCGCATCGTGCGAGTCAAAGCTGGCTTCCAGGAACAACGCCAGCTGTGCCACAGCCAGATATCCACCTTACACACAACGGTGGAGGTCAAAACGATGGAAGATACGAGATACGAGATAGAGACACAAGAGCATGGATGCTAGTACTGTACATTGGTAGGTACTATAGGTGGGATGGAAGCCTCTAATGCAAGGCCAGTTCTGAAAGTCGCGACTAATGGCGGCGACTATCAATCGCTTTCCCCTAGTCTAGTTTACCTTAGTACATGGAATGGATGTTTACATGCAATGCAGCAGGTATCAACTCTGATTGTTACTGTGCAGTAATGGATAGCTGTCTCCCACCCTTGCCCACCACAACAAGCACGAATCGATTGCACAAGATCAAAATGCCCCATCTCTATCGACTTTCATCCAGACCTGGCGAACGCATGTGTCGCAACCATGTCCAAAGATTAACCGTCATAGCCTTGAGACACTCCCGCAGTTGAATAGACTAGACTGCATCAGTAGCTTCAGCATCCAGTCCCCACCAAGTAGCAATGCGACAGTTGGCTCTGGAATACCGCTTGAGCTTATTGTGTCAGCCAGTAAGCGAGTCAAAACTGGCTTGATGTTTGTCGTGAGCAGCATTCTCGTAGCCATACATAATATGACCGCTACTTTTCTTCTTGGGACGGATCAAATAGCTCTCATCAATGCCAAGCATAACGGGAACGATAAACCCAAAGCCCGTTGAAAACGAGCCGCTGGCGTGTACGTGCGTGCAGTAGTCCTTAGTCTATTATAGCCCTCGAGCTTGGAATAGTGCTCTACCGGGTTTTTGCAGCTTCATTTCCGGCCTAGTAGACTACCTGGTTCGGAACCTAAACCCAATTGCTTCAACGTTGTTGGCAAACTATTGACAACTTGATGCTTTATGTGTCTATCCGTACTTCTATCATCATAAGACTGGGGGTGGCGGGAGGTGGTCACAGCGCTCGAACCTCTACAAAGAAGCAATACCATCCAATATGAGCATAGCAGAACGGTAAGACCGGCCGACCTCTTCCACGCATTAGAGCTTTACAGCCGGATGCAGCTAAACCAATCCGAGGTCAGTCACCTTGCGAGCCCGAACGGCGGCGGGCTGAAAACACCACGCCATCAATCGGTGACCACATATCTATAGAGCATGACCGTTAAGGGGATGTCACCCGGGTCCTCCGCGGATCATCAGGAGTGGTACAAGTCGCTCCTTGAATGTCCAAGCGCCATTCAAGAGCTGAGTTAGAGTTTGGTTCTGGCTGACAGATGACCACCAACCCATGTCAATGAGAGCTCGAGAGAGAACATGTTTCTTGACAAAAAATGTTGCATTCTTTCCCGGGTATCCCGAAACTCCTGTCTAAATCTAGCCGGATCCCCCAATAAGCCATGACAAAGATATAACACACAAAAACAAAACAATTGCAGCTATATGTACTGCCTGCGAATGGAAGCCCATGCGCTTATACAACCATATCGACTTCTGTTTAACTTCAAGACCCGTCAATAGCTTTTCCGACAGTCTTCCCGAAATCCGACCTGAGGAATAAAATATGCATGATACATTGCTAAAAAGAAAAGAAAAAGTGCAATCGACAGTAATACAATAGGCACATGGCAGTATCGTTGTACTGCATAGTGCAGTAGGAGCCAAGCCAAGCTTTGTTGCATACCGAAAGGCCGATAATGCGTCCAGGGATTGTCGAGGTTCAAAGCACAGTGTCATACGCAAGGGTGGAATATACGGACGATCAAATCAGGGTCTTCTCGATTTTGACTAGCAACTTTCCACCCGGTATGGGGCGGGCCGTAGAGTCCATGAGTCGAATGAATCGATAGCCTGGGCGCAGGCGGTCTAGTCGGATGCAAGCCCATGCAAGCAATGGCGAGCTACCAAGCCTAGATGAATCGTCTTCGACTTTGAATCTAAATACGGTGCATTAGTGTTATGCAAACCAGGACGTGCAAGAGTCGACAACGAGCATTTCCTCCCGTTCCGCTGGACGGCGAGCGCTGAGCGGGCGATAAACACTAGTCATCACCCTGTACAGTATGTACGTATGACAATCCATCGAAGTAGTAGACACGACCGCGCCAGCGTCAGTAAGCAGCAAGGAATGACTCGCCACTCCAAAGTCTTTGATGCTTGAAAATTCTCGGGACAAGCCTTGCTTAAGGCGCACGGGACTTCTGTGTCCACAAACAGGTCGTGTCTTGAACAGCAGCTAGTCATATGTGATATCCATGGAAAGTCGTACAAATTCCCTGACTTCCGTCATGATGACTTAAGGACTTCCACGTACACGCACGTTCTGCCCATGCTTTGCAAGACATTGGGAACGGTCCGAGCGTAGTGGACGGTGCAGTAAAGTCGATATATGACAGAATGAACAAGTTGACAACTTACCTAATGAAACTCAGCTCCTCGACCACCTTGGGAATATTGAGGAACTGGATGAGCGAGCCACGAGGGCCGAAGTCGGGATGGTCTGTCTTGCCAATGTCTGTTTTGTCTTTGTACTTGCATTCGTACGCATGTTCATCCCGTTCAGTGTCGGTAGACTTTTCTACGTGCAGTTCCGCCTTAATCAATGGACGAAGCGTGCTGGCAGAACGGGCGGCATCCGTTGCGTCGCCGGCTTGTATAGGAATGTGCTGGCCAGCAAAGACGATAATTCTCAAGTCCATGGTACAACCTGGAGTGGCTTCACTTTGGGTCTCTGCAGAAGTATTTGAACTCTGGTAGCCCTCGGGCTTCAGAACCCAGCCTTTCTCATCCGCAAACATACCTTCGTTAAGCATCATGCCCTCATCTAGGTACTGCCAGTTCATGGCAACCATTTGAACGCCACCTCGCCAGAAGGCGCTCGGGTCTGGATTCGAACTGTCGAACCTTCGACCTGCGGGGAAAGCACGCATGAAATAACCCTTGTTGTGGATGAACATATCTCGGTGCTGCTTCTGGTTGAGCTCGAGAATGCGGTTCTCGCTGATGGAAAAGATGTGAGATGGGATTTTGGCTTCCTTAGTCGCGAGGCCCTTGTAGTGCTGGCTGCGAGTGTAGATGGCCAATTTACCAAGGTTCTCACATATGTTCACTTTGGAGTTGGTGCTCTTTGTGTGGGAAGGGAATGTGCTGTTGGACCCAGCCAGAGAAGGCCCCAAAGGTTGTGATGAGCGTTCGTCCTCGGAGCCGGATGCATCCTCGTCGTGGGCGTAGATAGCAGGCAGATCCATCGTGCTCGGTGGAACTACTATCTTTGCGGGAGCCCTCTTGACCTTGATGAGA
Organism: Fusarium hainanense; assembly: GCA_013618405.1. Classification (NCBI taxonomy): domain Eukaryota; kingdom Fungi; phylum Ascomycota; class Sordariomycetes; order Hypocreales; family Nectriaceae; genus Fusarium; species Fusarium hainanense. The sequence continues at coordinate 1,478 of JABFEW010000492.1, read as the reverse complement.
ATCCTCCTTCGCAGCTCACCTAGCTTCGGCAGCTGTATCCTTGGGCCAATGTCATCCAATGGCTTGTCCACAAGCATTTCTCCCCATTCTTGCTTCATGATTTTGACCATCACTTCTTGCTGATCCTCGTCTGCGTGTACTTCCAGGCTGACAATGATGGGAAGATCATTCTCGACGAACGCAGCCTCACCGACAGCTTTACACACCTCTCTAAATCCGCACGGGGCGGTTAGAGTCCATCCGTGTGTTACAATGGGCTCGTCCTTGGGAAACGACAGCCTTGGGCGTGGCGCAGGTGGTTTCGCGATATCGAGAAGATCACCAGACTCGCGAGTATCGAGAGGAATCCGATTCACACTCGATCTTGAAGATGAACTGCGGCTTCCAAAACTGCCGCTACGGGAATGATTGATAGCCTTGTCGGTAAGATAATCTTCTACTTTCTCGATCACGGTTGTGGCGACATTGGGAAACGATTCGCCTGATAAACCGCGCCTGTGGTCAGATCTATTACTTGTCGTGGGAATGACAGTATCTCCGTTCCACACATCAATTTCGATGCACCGACATCCACGAAGGAGAACCTTTCAAACCGTCAGTTAGTCAACAAAGCACTTAAATGCACGAAAATATGTTTTCAACATACTGTCTTGTACGCCTCGGGTGAGCTTCTACTTAAAGAAGCAAGTTGATTCCCAACAAGATACGTATTGTGGCTGCTACTGATGAAGTAGTTTGTAAGAGGCTTCGAAAGATCTTTTACGGGAAGGGGTGCAGTTGCTTCCCACGAAAATTCGGTATGCCATGTAAACTTGAATTCACCCAAAGTATAATAATCCTTGGAAAGTTTCTCGACAGCGCTCTCACTCTCGCCCTGGGTTGTCCGCAGGAACTCGGCAAATTTAGCTCTGGGAAGGCAAGTTTCTGAGCCTTTGATTTCTTCGTACGTACGGTCAAGAGCTTCCCACATCTCGTTCGTGATGTGTATGTCGGGGATGTTGGAGATTGGTGCTTGTGGATTCGAACTTTGGCTAGAACTTTCGTCGGTCGGTGGTGGTTTCTGTATTGTATCTGGATCCCAACCATGCATGGGGGCCGGAGAAGCAGCGGTGGTGAAGCGAACCATGTCCTTGAGGGCGCCAATAGCCTGGATATTCGAGTTGCCAAAGATGGACATGGTGCGCGCGCGCTGGGGCTTGTCGCACTTTGCACCGCGACGCCGCTAGATACTCCCGTTAGTAAGTTTGTCTCAAAGAAGTTTCTTTGTTGTTCGTTTCGCATACTATCAGTCCGCAGAGAGGCATGGCGACAGGTTGTAGTTCTTAGGAGAAGATTTGAACTTGAAGCTGGCGATGGCGATGGCGATGGCTAAACGGCCAGGACCATTGGAGCGAAACGGATGCCCCGCTGGCCTAGCCAAACATCCGTTTGGTCGAGCTCGCTCGGTTGAGTTCTTCTTTTTTTATTTTTTTATTTTT
>JABFEW010000491.1:0-25828 GCA_013618405.1 Fusarium hainanense | reverse complement strand
ACCCCCACCACCACCACCACCAACAACAACTCTGATACCCCATACTCCACATCCGTAACCCGCCTCAAACCCAAACAACCCTCCAAACTCAGCGACCGCCTCTCCTGGATCAAGAACCTCGAGGAGAAGAACAACGACCGACCAAACAAAGACCTGGCCGAGCTTCCCAAGCGAGCAGGCAGCGTCTCCGACAAGCTCGCCATGTTTGAGAAGAAGAACATGACCGCCGCCGCCAACAAGCAGCACCTGCTCGCGCCCACACGAACGTACTCTAGCAGTCACTCAAGCACATACTCGAGTACCTACAACTCCGCGCGCGGTCGCGAGAGCATTTTCTCCACGGATAGCAATCCAGCTGTGTCATCGACGCGAACATCAATTGATACCACGCATCGCGCTTCTTCGGTGATGAGTTATTACGATGACTCGTTCCGACAGAAGCTGGAGTCGCTTGTCGGGCAGGAACCTGTTGAGGCGGAGGCTGCTGGCAAGACTGAGGAGCAGCAGTAGATACCCCATTACTAACTAACCACCATTGCGTGAAAATACCAGAACTCTGTTCTTCCCGTTGTCGAGGCAGGCTTTTCCTCCACTTTAAGAACATGGAGCAATATTACCTACACAGCACAGAAATATCAACGCGCCACCCAAGCTGGCGGTGCATGTCTCACGACTACAGCCATTTACATAGATTACACTTTTTATGATTTTAGAATGATGCATGCGACTCTATATTTAATAGCATTTTATTTTTTACACTCAGTATATATATCTTTCATTTGTTTCCAATCTTGTCCACTATCGCTGTGATCCATGTCGAGACCTCGCCTTCCCTATCTACCTTTATCAATCATCGACTTTTAACAGTAACCTGAATACTTCCCGGCCCATTCACACTCTCCCGCGACTTTGCTGACACAACCAGATCATGTAATCCATCACTAGAAGGCAGACTGATTTCGCGAGGGAAGTTGTTACATTGGAGAGAAATCCTCGATCGAAGTGCTTGCAGATATAGCTCGTCTCCATGCGACCCATAGTAGTTATTGACACAGTCCAAAATGCCTTTCGAGCCGGAAGCAATTGAGGAGTAAACAGCCGCCCATGGCTCCAGGCCGCCAGAAGCATCCTTCTCTTTCAGACCACATACCACAAAGATTCGGCTCGAGACAAAAGAACCCGAGGAATCCGAAACCCGAAAGTCTAGAAATCCGGTAAAGTTGGGATAATTGTTCGTAATGAAGCAGTGGCCGTGCTGATCCCACAAGTCTGCTGGTTTTGCAGCAAAAGCATGCATCTTGTATCCTGGGCTGATGATGCTCGTGTATGTAGCTATATTCATCGCCAGATCGTTCTTTAGCTTTTGCGAAACGAAAGGCGTCACGCGTTTACGAATGAAGACTTTGTATCGCTCACCAGACCACATATGAGACCGGGGGGCCGTGAAAAGCTGTGTAGTAGAAGACCGAACATATCCATCAGCTGTCCGGGTCAGATATACACCGACATTGCCTCCTCCTCCCCCACTGAGACGACCTGGCAAATAACAACCCAGATTGAGAATACTCCCCTTTCCCAGCACTGTCTCTAGCCGCAAGCCCTTGTTTGTCATGGCTGTTTCGAGGCCACTCCTCATACTAGGCGAGAGACATAGATGACGGCAGTGCGCAAACTCAGCGGGGGACTGAGCTAATATTCCGCGGTACGTTTGAGAAGCGTATTTTGCTTTCCATGCAAAGAGAGACATATCGGTCGTCTGCTTGATAATTTCTTCCTGTAACCGTTCAAAAGCTTTCGAGCCCTCACCATACATCATCGGCATATTAACATCGAAGATACCCAGAAGACAATACGCGATATCTTCGACCCTCGACGTATTCCGATTGGCAGCCCATGACATACGTCTTGCCACAGGTATACTCTCGAGAGGCGAATTGCTCTCCAGCACCTCCTCATCAATACCCGTGATCTTGGAAATCTGTTGACACAACATTGCCTTCCCTCCTCTAAACCGCCAAGCAGTGTCATAAAACTCGAGCGTCTGCGGAGCTATCAGCTCTTGCAGAGTCCAGCCCCTAGTAAACCATCTACAGCCCCCCAACCCTTCAAGAACATTCCACCCATTCTCACCCACCTGTTCAAGATCTTCAAGATATGCGAAACAAATGGTCGCCTGCTTATACCATCTAAACATGGAGTTGATCGCCTCGGCGAGCTCAGCACTGCTACGCTTATCGATGCAGCATGTATCAACCCATGCGTATGGTATGCCTTGCTCCCTTGCTAATTCGCAAGTCTTGAGGATTTTAACGTAGCCTGGTGTTTGACTCGCTGGGCTTTTTTGGATCATGTCTTCGAATGCGACTTCTTCTTTGCCCCATGTGTGCGACAAAATCGCGTACGGCGTGGAGGACAGCTCATCGGGGTCAGCTCTTTCGAGCGTAATTGTTGAGGTGTTAATGAGCCACATCTTTGCTCAAAGAATTAATAAAGCTCGAGATTTTTAGTCGGAAATCTTTTGCGAAACCATAAATTGATGAAGGCAATTGAACCAAGATGCGAGAGGCATATAATGTCAGATGCGGGGTCGTGATTCTCATTTGCACGTTGATCAGCGTCTCATAGGCTGAACAACGAGGCCATGATCACAGCCTCATTATGGCCTCGTGTAATAATGAGAGGTCATCATGATATCCTTACTGAGCATCGTGGATGGCAAATTAGGGTTGTTAAAGATTAATAGGAAGAAAATTCAAATCATCATCGAAGAATTTTCATCTCTGGTGGTATACTGTATTTTATTTAATACCCGTTATAAGGCACGATGTAAACTTCTAATTCCATTCCTCTAACTAGGATTTGAACTGTACGACCCGATGACTGACCTTCAAAAACCTAAATAGATTCTTCGGTAGCAACTAAGCCGTATAATCCACCTGGATCTGCATTTTCGCTCAGGAAAAAGCTGCCCTGATGTCCATACCAACAGGCTCCAAGCCTTGCATTGGAGCATCTCTCGTTGTTGTCGAGTCGTCCGCACCAATGACAAGCAGCCATGTTCCTTCATCCCAGCCAAGAAGGTACCAATGATCCCAGGTATACCCAAGATCAGTACATCCACTGTTATCACACATCATGGCCCGTATAGTGCAAACCAAACCGGGCGAAGGAGGCTGGCAAGCCAAATGATGATCCTGCCCACCAACGCCATTTGAACAGCTCCCCAGGGATGCCAGGCGGCCTGATAAATCGTACATGATGCATAGGGGGACGCCGTTCACGACGAGATACTCGGTACCTTCGTCGTAGGTGATTGAACTCGACCATGAAGATGAAAATGGGCCCGTACTGACTAGGACTTGACGGCCGTTGGTGTGCATGACAACATCGCCCACTGATTCGCTTCGGGCGACAAGTTCAAATGTAGGGACTGGCGGAAGTGTGGTTTCGGTCGTTGAGGCTGGTGTTTCGTCTGTCGTAATCTGGCTCATGGATAAAGTGGTTGGCTCGTTGGTAGTTTCAGTGTAACAGTCTCTGTAACATAGGATTCTACCGTACTAGAGAGTCCAGTAGGGTCTGTACCAGTATCCACAATAGAAGAGTAAGTGCTCAATAAAGACGTCGCTGTCTCAGACTGGTAGATCTCTTCAGTAGTTTAAGTCCCCGAAATCGACGTCGGGACAAAAAGAATTTCCGAGCTGGTCGTAAGCGATACAGACGTCCCAGACGAGAGAGTGGCTTGAGACGATGGACGACATGGTGAAGCGATCACAGCTTTGAAACCAAACGCCACAAAGGCAACGGTCGGAAATGTCGCGGAAACCATTTTTTGAACGAGTGATAAGATTAGAATTGAAAACGAAGCTCAAAGACAACATACAGCCATCTCCTTTTATTCTTCTGCCAGAATCAATTGTCAAGAGTTGTTCACCTTATTTTCGCAAAACTATTGCCTTTAGCGTCAGCCCAGTCCTGACTACGGATTTCTGAACGACGTGATGGCCAATAGAAGCTAAAGCTGCAAACCACTAATCTAACGCTGTTATCCATTCTTTTGCTTGCTTTTGCATATCTATTAAAACAAAGAGAAATCCAAGAACATTTACATGGACCAGACTTCAGACAAAATCTTTGGAAAGGATAATAGACATAAGACTAGGAAATATTATTTGTGGGTGGTGCAGTTGCAGTGCCCGTATCGTACCCTGTTATCATAGACCTTGAAATCAGGTTAATAGCGAAAAATGCCTGGGAATTGATACGACAGAAATAGACGTATAGGAAAATTGTAATCGAAACAGAATTCTCAAGCTGTTTTTACACATTGTGAGTGAAGAGGCCAACATTATCAGCATGGGGCCGACCAACACCATACGTTGGAGGCCGAGGGACGTAACCTGCAGGAGGCCAACCAACATGTCTTGTCTAGCCATTCATCTTGCGCGACACACATTTGGGCACCATGACTGCCTAAAAGTTGAGTTCCCCTCTTCTGTAATTACTTGACAGACTGAACTTTCCCATAAATCTGGTTCCTCTTCGTTCTGCTTCTTTCCGTCACTTTGTGGATGATACGACGTACGACCCGACAAGCATCTGACCAAGAGAACCCGCAGGATTCATCTCACTTTTTTAATTCTATTTCTTTATCTCAAGGTACTTGATCTGTCAAATCTATCTATTGCCATTGCTATCGCGCAGTTGTCTATACGCTAGATCGAGATGGCAAATATCCAGCGGCAAGCTTCCCTTCTACAGACCTACAGTATTAGCACTAACGCTTCCAGAAACGCTCCTCGCGTCTTTCGGACTCGAAACCCCACCCAGCCTTGCTTTCACTTTAAGCAGGGGACTTGCAAGTTCGGTAATCGCTGCAAGTTCCTACACGACGCTTCTACCCCGCTGCGAACGTCCCAGCTGAACTCGTCCGACCCTCCTGGCGCTGCTCCCGATGGGAAACTACGTCAATGGAAGAGAATCCTGAACCTGGGGGACTTAGGCTGGAACTCATCGGAGTTGACAACTTCTGTTGTCAGCCGGTTCTTCCAGCTAGGCCTAGAAATGATGGACGGTGACATCGGCGCTGTGCAGGATGTCATAAAGCTTCTTGCCAAAGATGCTGGGTTGGCATTCATCCGCACCCTGGCTGATGTCCACATTCCGCGGGTTGACAATTCGGGCAAAGCCACTCTCTGGGAGACCGAGGTCAAACCTCTATTTACCCTCATCACGCACCCTCGCGTGGTGGACTCGACTGTATTGGAGCAGCAAGTCGCGGACGTGTTCAACTGCATACTGGGAGTTGGAGGCCAACGCATGACTAGAACCTTTAACTTCATCATTGGACTTGTCACTGGACCCTTGAGTCCTACGCAAAATGATTCCCAGATGGAGGTACTGGCGCTTTCTCTCAGCGTGCTGTCCAAAGTCATCGACTGCAACACCAGAAATATTGTAAACTCGGAATGCGACAGGCTTGTCGAGCTCTTTGCTCAGATTGTAGAGAGTAACCACGGTCAGAAAGACGAGTTCTCTCATTTACAAGCCTCCAAGTATATCGACTACATGCAACAGCGATTGAGTACCGGCAAGGATATTCCAGAATTGGATCCTAGTCGTCGTGTCTTACTCACAAGGGAAGACTTTGTGCTCCGACATGATTTACCAGGCACACTCTCTGCTGATGGACCTCGCCACGACAACGACCATGTTGACATTACCAAGATAAAAATCATGCCTACCTACGATGAGATCGTTTCCCCTCGTGCGGAATATCTACCAACCAACAATCCCTCTAGCTGGCATTTCAAGGGGATTCGCGGTCGTCTTGATCGAGAGTTTCGCCTCATCAGAGAGGACACCGTAGGTCAGCTCCGAGATGCTGTGCGCGACGTACTAGAACTTTCCCGAGACCCCAAAAACACCAAAGGTCGGCAGTCCAACACTCTCAGAACGTATACCTACGAGAGCCCTCTGACTATTGATGTCAATCTCCACCGGGTTGGGGGGTTGGAGATGTCCATTTGTTGCCACCAGCTCCCAATGATCAAGTGAGAAATCTTTCAAGCGATGCAGACTTTCTCTTTGTCAATCTCAAGCTTGTGGACCCGACAACAAGCGACATAAGTCTAGCCCTGAAATGGTACCAGGATATCAAATCTCACCCAGCGAGGTACCTAGTGGAGTTTCCTGGAGTTTTGCTCGACTCGTTTAAGCACAGTCTATCGGCTCTTCAGAAAATGCATGAAAAGCCCAACATCCCTTTCGCAAACCTGTTAGCGCCTAAAGATGACTCGCCATCTGACGCTGACATCGGATTACCGCAGTATGCACGAAAGACCGGTTTTACTTTCGATCTGAGCTGCCTTACCAATGACAACACTCCTCTCAGAATTGACCCACGGTCACCAATAAATCCACAGGCCCTCTCACTCAAATCCAGCCTTGACCCGACGCAGTCTGCTGCGTTGTTGAACACTCTGACCACGGGACTGTCTCTCATACAGGGACCTCCAGGCACGGGTAAGAGTTTTACTGGCGAGAAGATTATCAAAGTTCTTCTGAAGAGTAAACAGACTGCAAAACTCGGCCCAATTTTATGTGTCTGCTACACTAATCACGCTTTGGATCAACTCCTTGAACACCTCCTTGATGACGGAACTAAAAGAATTATTCGAATTGGATCTCGGTCCAAATCGGAGCGGCTCCAGAATCTAAACTTGCGTGCCATCGCCAAAGGAATGCCCCTCACTAAATCGGAGAAGAGCAGTCTCTGGGAGGCAGAAAGGGATATTCGCGAACATGTCGAGGACGGAAAAGAATTCCTCAGACAACTTGCTGATTCCCAGTCTTGGAAGGCCATCAAGTTGCTGTTGGCTTCTGAGTATCCTAGACAGCATGCTGAATTATTTGGAGAGGATCAGGACGGGTGGCAGACGGTCATTCACCAGCCAGAGATGGTCATTGATCGATGGCTTCAAAGCGGTTTACACGTTACAACAAACCCCAGACCAATTGAACACCTGAAGCGCGCTCAACTGAACAGTTTAACCTTCCATGAACGGCTTCTACTTCATCGTTATTGGATCAAGGCAATCAGAGACCCGATCATAGTCAAAATCGCCAGGCTCAATCAAGATTACAACGACTCTGTCAGACTCAGAGATGAGATCCGTGGCGACGTCGATATGCGCTGTCTGAACGATGCAGATATTGTCGGTGTCACAACGACTGGTCTGGCCAGGAATCTGAGCCTCCTTCGAAAGATGCGATGCAAGGTCATGCTCTGCGAAGAAGCCGGCGAGGTTCTCGAGGGACATATTCTCACTGCACTCTTGCCTTCCATTGAGCATGCCATCCTTATCGGTGATCATTTGCAGCTTCGCCCTCAGATACAAAACTATGATCTGCAGAGTACAAACCCTCGTGGTAAGCAATACTCACTCGACGTGTCTTTGTTTGAGAGACTGGTTCAGCCTCCACACGACACCGACCTACGAATTCCCTATAGTATGCTCGAGACTCAGAGACGGATGCACCCCTCGATCGCCGAGTTAGTTCGCTCAACCTTGTATCCATCCCTCAATGATGCAGAGGCTGTAGCTGAGTACCCCCAAGTCATGGGTATGAAGCGCCGTTTATTCTGGTTTCACCACGATCAGCCTGAAAATGCGGACGAGACCAACAGCTCCCAGAGCACCTCCCAATCCAACAGCTTCGAGGTCGACATGACCGCTGCTTTGGTCTCTCACCTCTCTCAGCAAGGCACATACAAACCAGGTGACATCGCGGTTCTCACACCGTATCTTGGACAACTACAGCTTTTGCGCCGTAGGATGGAATCCATGTTTGAGATTCATATCAATGATCGGGATTTGGATGAACTCGACGCTGCTCAGGACGAGGGCAGTGGCACTGGCAGACCACGGAGTGTTCCTCTCAGTAAAACAACTCTGCTCAAGAGCGTCAGAGTTGCGACTGTCGATAACTTCCAGGGAGAGGAAGCTAAAGTTGTGGTGATATCCTTGGTCCGCAGCAATCCCCAAGGAGACTGCGGCTTCCTCAAAACATCGAATCGAATCAATGTTCTGCTATCACGCGCCAAGCACGGGATGTACATTATTGGAAATAGTACTTCGTACAAAAAGGTTCCGATGTGGGCGGGTGTCATGAAGATATTGGCTTCCGAGAAGAACCTGGGGACAAAGCTCGAGTTGCAGTGTGCCAGACATCCAAATACCCCAATAAGCGTGTCCAGTCCTGAGCACTTCTTGCAGTTCTCCCCGGAAAGCGGATGTACGCTTGCATGCGACAAGAGATTGGCCTGTGGGCATCCTTGCACTGGGAGATGCCACTCAGATACTTTGCATCATGCTGTCAAGTGCCTGGCACCCTGTCTACGTTCCAAAAAAGGATGCAACCACGCGTGTCCTCTTCGCTGCGGAGACCCTTGTCACAACAAATGCCTTGTCAAACTTGATGACGCTATTTTACTCCCTTGCGGGCATCGACTATCTTCGCCTCGGTGTTGGGAAGCCCAAGATCCAGCGGCTGTCGTTGCATGGAAATGGTCACGAAGGATGTGCCAGGCTGTGAGCATAAAGTGCGTGTCAATTGTCACCAAGATGTTTCTGCTGCCGATTACAAATGTACTTCTGTCTGCGGAAGTCATCGCACCTGCGGGCATAGCTGCACCAGTAGCTGCTTTCGCTGCAACACACGTAAAGACGGAAAAATCACGGAACAAAACCACGGTATATGCAACCAGCGCTGCGGCCGAAAATATTCGACTTGTCAACATAACTGCTCTCAAAGCTGTCACGGTGATGCACCCTGTCAGCCGTGCAAGGAACGATGCGAAGTACGGTGCAGCCACTCGAGGTGTAGTAAGGCTTGTAGCGAGCCTTGTGATCCTTGTGCGCAGGCAAGCTGTGAGTCGAGATGTATTCACTCAAGGTGTACGGCCCCATGTGCTGCTCCCTGTAACTGGGTGCCTTGCTCTTTAAGGTGCGAGATGAAATTAGACTGCGGTCATCAGTGTAAGTAAATCCAGTAATCTGCGCCCCCATCTCCTCGCTAACCATTGCAGGCCCGTCTATTTGTGGAGAAGTTTGCCCGACCTCGAAGTTCTGCCAAGTCTGCGCAACAGATGAGGTGAAATCTATCTGTGTTGACTTTCTCGAGATGAAAGAGTATCAAGAGATAGATCTCGATCAAGAACCCTGCATTTTCCCCGACTGCGGCCACTTCCTCACGGTCTCATCCATGGATGGACAAATGGATATGGCCGCACACTACAAGCTCGACACAAACGGTATCCCTGAGCGTATACTAAGAAGTTCAGAACCATTCGCAATGGAAAATAAGGCTGTCAAAAACTGTCCGACATGTCGTGGACCTCTCCGTAGCATTTCGAGATACGGTCGCATTGTTCGCCGGGCTATGCTTGACGAAGCTACCAAGAAGTTCATTTCCTGGTCTAATACCGAATATCATTTACTTGCCGCAAAACTCATCACTGAGCAGGAACTTCTTGCCGCTATGCAGCCGACGGTTATCCGGGATCCAAAGTCTGGAGCTGTCGGAAACTTGACAATGGGAGGTTCGCGACAGAGGCAGCTACAATGCTTGAGAGAATACACCGAGAAGAGATACGATTCCATGCTCAAAATGCGGAAGGACGTCGCGTCGTACACCAGCAAAGTCCAAAAGGAGGAACAGCCATTCCAGCGCGTTGCAGACCTGGTTAGGCACACCAACCTCCACCATGGTGGGCAAAACGAATTTCACTACGACGAATCTGTCATCCAAGCGAAAGGATCGCTTCTTGCTTCAACTTTACTTTTGAAGTGCGATGTGTTAATTCTTTCTGATTTCTTTCGACTTTTGCTTGACCAAAAGTCAGATCTTACTAAGCCGGATGTTAAGCTCGATTTATCGCCCTTCTTGCGCGATTGCGACATCTTAATCCAAGGGGCAAAAAAGGCGGTATACCCTCGCGAAGAGGCTCAGGGTCATATTTTTTCTGCTCAATTGTGTGCATTCTCCCGTTCACTCGCCTCTACACCACCTAATCCCGCGATACCTGGAACTGAACCACCATCGCCAACCCCGGCACACGACCCTGGTGCACTAGATAAACTACGAGATGAAGGCCTTGATCATATTCAACAGGCGAGAAAAATCGTGAAGGAGAACCAATCAGCAAAAGCTCTCGAGAATGACATCGACGTTGCCGAGGAAGCTTTGAACGGAGGGGTATACCGCCCCGTCACGGCCGAGGAGCTCAGACAAGTCTACGCGGCATCGATGGGAGAGTTATCTGGCACAGGACACTGGTACACCTGCGCCAATGGTCACCCGTTTACCATCAACAACTGCGGCATGGCGATGGAGGAGGCGCTGTGTCCAGAGTGTGGTGCTCGTATTGGCGGACGGAATCATGTGTCGGTTGAAGGGGTCAGGCACGCGGTCGAGATTGAGGAGTTGGCGAGGGAGTTTGGAGGTGTTCGATTGTGAGTTGATGTGTCGCGTTTAGCAGGGTTGGGGACTTGACAACAACACACTGTGAAACTGCTTAATTAGACTTTATCATGCTTTCCAGCTCTAGATGAGTTGATACGTAAACTAAAGTGCCTAATAAAACATTTTACAACCTCAATATGTCTGAAGCTATATTTCTTTTTAAATTCGATCTCATATTCAAACGTTGGACATTCCCGCTACGCTTCTATCTGTATGCATGGTGCGTTTAGAGTTTATCTGGGTGGGTGGGCTGTATTCGAGTTGACCAATTGAATTCGTAGCAGCAATTGCGGACAAAAGGTAAAAAGAAACTCCGGTACAGGGAATCGAACCCTGGGCTCCGCGGTACTGATCTCTCAGGTTATGAGAGCGCGAAATGTTAGCCACTACACCATACCGGACGCTAATTGGTTGAAAGAGACGCCTGCATATTAGTTACATGAAGCGAACCCTCAACTCGATCTTTGTTTCGCCATTCGCGCTCATTAATGCTCCAACTCAATTCCTCTTCCGAGCCGGTTCAATGACTGGATGTGTCGCGACGTAAGGTTTCGTCTCATTCAACGTCAATGCGACAATTCTTTCGGATAAAAAAAAACGGGTTACAGATCAACTTTCAATCCAATTCTTCATGCAAATGACAGAGAGGTCTCACATGCATTTTCCATTTGTGACTACAGGATCAGTTCACCCGTCTTTGACATTCCCTGAACCCTGTACCCCGGTCCCCGGGTCGTGGTGGGTCATATCCGAGACAGCCAATTGAGAACCACAGCTATTACTGAGTAATCAGTCAACTCGATCTCTCAAGACCGACCTTCCTATGTTGACACCATCTCCAGTAGCCTCAATAACACTAAAGTCAGTTTCTCCCTCGTCCAATAACCGATTAACATGTGATTTTCAAAAACTGCCGCCATTCGCTCGGCAATGTCCGTCCACAACAATACGCCTGGCTAACATTACCGACCCATTCCTAACCGAGTATAACTTCAACCCACAATACCAACCCACAATAACGTTCGTCGGTTGGAACTAATCCTGCAATGGAGCAATGGTCCGGCTCCACGTCAGTCATGTAACTCACACTCCCCTCTTTGATGCTCCGGGTCAAGATTAAAGACCAATCGGTTGGTACGGATGGACGGATGATAAGAGGTGGTTGATGCGCTGTCTTTTGGACCCTGGATTCTGTTCTGCTGTTTTTTGCTTTCTTGTTGATAGAACGTCTGGGACGACTGATCAAATCCAGAGACTCTGTTTAATCCTTCTTCGTTTGTTTCCTGTTCATCAATACCCTCCCCGACATCTTAAACGCTCAGCATGCGCGTCGCCATCATCGGAGGCGGCCCATCCGGCCTCGTCCAACTCAAAACTCTCAAAACAGCGCACGAATACTTCCCCTCCATCGAGCCCTTTGAAGTCAAACTCTTCGAATCATACGATAAACTCGGCGGTGTCTTCTTCCACCATGTCTACGAAGACGCCGAGCTCGTATCCTCCAAATTCCTGACCACCTTCTCCGACTTCCGTCCTCGACCTGAGGACAATGACTTTTTCTCTTCGGAAAGATATAGAGAGTATCTTGAGGAGTATGCCACGCATTTCGATCTTTGGAAGGATATCCACCTGAGTACACCTGTCACAGGCGTCAGAAGGGGAGATACGAGTGAACATGTTGTTAAGTACAAGGGTCCTGACGGGGAAGAGGTAGAGTGGGAGTGTGATGCTATCGCCATTTGCTCAGGCGTCCACTCAAAAGCTCACATCCCCTCAATCCCTGGCATCGAGCACGTTCCCGAAGTCCTGCACTCATCATCCTTCAAAACCCGATCCCAACTCGGCGAAGGAAAAACAATCATGGTTCTCGGCAGCGGCGAAACAGGGTGCGACATGTGCCATCTCGCCATCACATCACCTACCAAACGTGTAGTCTTCTGCCACCGCGACGGCTGGATCGGAGCGCCCAAGCGTGCACCAGGTCAAAGATTCTTACCATGGCTGTTCGGTGATGAGGATTTCAAGGAGCCGCAGTTGCCGCTTGATGTCAGTCAAGTTACACTTTTCGATAGCATGTATGTTCATCCGATGGTGAGAGATACCATGATTGTGTGGGATTATTATCACTTTTTGGCTCTGCCTGCTGGTTGTTGGATTTGTGGTGGTTCAGAGCATGGTGTGGATCAGTGGGTTGGACAGGTCTCTAGTGACCGATTCCATGCCTCGCGATGTAAGTCAAATCACTTATGGTATTGGATATGGCTAATGGAGTTACAGTATTCTGGAACAAGGGCTGGCAACGTATACAGAACAACGTTTCTACGCCTTGGAGACCGACAAAATGGCCATTAACTACACGCATTCGTCAGTTCTTCTTCAACACGGCCATCAAACCCGCTAAGCGTACCATCGACGTCGCACCTTTCCCATCGCACTTTACACCTGATGGAGTCGCACACTTTCCGGATACTGGCCGTCCAGAAGCGAAACTTATCCGAAAATCAGTCGTCAAACCAGACATGGTTATTCTGGCAACTGGCTATGTTCCACACTTTCCCTTCCTGAACACAGAGTACAACGCTGGTCGTGAAGCATACCCAGTATCTCATGACGCGGACGTCCGTCAGATCTGGTCCACCGATGATCCAACAATCGGCTTCATCGGTTTCATCCGACCTGGCTTCGGCGCCATTCCTCCTCTGGCTGAGATGCAGTCTATGCTCTTCACAACTCATCTTCTCAACCGTGTCCCTCGACCTCTTCTCAAGGATGATGAGTGGCATTACCGTGTAATTCACGCTCCCAGTGCTCGTGTGACATATGGTGTTGAGCATGATAGTTATGCGTACCAACTCGCCAAGGACATGGACATTGCTCCTTCATTCACAGATATCCTCCGCATTGCGCTATATACACCGAAGGGCTGGCGACTACCATGGATCTGGGCTGGAGGTGCCGCATTCAATACCAAGTTCCGCCTCGTCGGGCCATGGAAGTCTGACCGCGCTGCTGAGACCCTTACTGGAGAGCTGTGGGAGACCATCTCTCGCCGTCATGGACTGTTTGGAAACGTCCCTATGGTCGTTATACCAGTACTTTACCTCGGTGGTGTCAATCTATACTACTACATGCACACTCTGTTCTGGGGTTCCTTGGCTAAGCTGGGTCTCTGCAAAGCGCCTGTTCCGAGAAATGAGGTGAAGAGAAAGTTCGAAGAACTTGCTCGGATGGAACAGATGAAAAGAGTGCAGGATGCCAAGATGGCAGTTAGTATTAACGTGGAGGAGGTCTCATCTGATGATAGCGATTACTAAACGCCAACGAAGATGGCATTGATGTGATTAAGATTGAGGAATAAATGTATCAAGCACCTAAGAGCCGTCGCTCTCTATACTCCAGCACTTACATCCACCAGAATCTTGACATGATTATCCTTGTCGTTAATAAGTGTTGAAAACCCCTCCTCAACAACCTTATCCATCTTAATGACCTTTGTGATCATTCCCTCAGGTGTAATCTTGCCATTTGACAAAGCATCAATAACCTCCTCAAAATCTCCAAGAGCATAAGTTGCACTAAAGAACTGTCAGCATTCGTCCCTTAGAACAATAAAGATAACTTACCATCCAACATAAGATCTCTCTCGGAACACAATCTGATTCATGTTCAACTGCGCCCTGTTTTCCCACACAGCAATATTCACCAAGACCGCTCTAGCCTTCAAGCAATCAAACGCAACATCAATAGCATGTTGCGAGCCCGCAGCGTCAAAACCAACATCTGCACCCATTCCTCCCGTCAACTTTTTCACATTCGCCACGACATCATCTTTCGTAGGATCGAAGACGTGGTGAGCACCAAACTTCTTGGCAAATTCGCGTCGCTTGGAACTGACTTCGCTTAAGATGATGTTCTTGCATCCTCGTCCGATGAGAGCTTGCACAACAGCGAGACCAATTGGACCGCCGCCCACGACAAAGGCTGCGTCGCCGTCCTTGTATGGTGAGATTTTGATCGCGTGCCATCCGACTGCGAGTGGTTCGACAAGAGCGCCAACTTCGAGGGAGACGTTGTCAGGGAGCTTCTTGACGGCATCTTGTGGGACGACGGTTGACTCAGCCAGACCTCCACCCCAACCACTCAAT
Organism: Fusarium hainanense; assembly: GCA_013618405.1. Taxonomy (NCBI): domain Eukaryota; kingdom Fungi; phylum Ascomycota; class Sordariomycetes; order Hypocreales; family Nectriaceae; genus Fusarium; species Fusarium hainanense. Next base: position 11,159 of record JABFEW010000491.1, on the reverse strand, counting down.
CCAATGAAGCCATTCTTGTCACAACAATTCACGAGACCACGCTTGCATGAACCGCACTCATTGTCGTAAATGATAGGCTGCACACAAACGCGATCTCCCTTCTGAAGACGTGCAACTTCACTGCCCACTTCTTCAACAATGCCACTAAATTCGTGACCGAGAGTAAGTGGTGCTGTCTCGCCTGTTATGCCGTGCGGGGAGCCAGGTTTGGGAATGAGGTTATTGCCACCAAGATACTCGTGGACATCTGTACCGCAAATACCACAGAATTTAGGCGCAATGCGGACTGATCCAGGCTCCAAAGGTTTGAGAGGAATAGATTCTAAACGAATGTCCTTTTGGCCATGATAGCGGACAGCTTTGATAGATTGTGAAGACATATTGAAGATCAGTTTATGAGTTTATTGTAGAAGACAGATTGCAGAGGAGAAGAGGGGGTTTTATGCAAGCAGTAAACAATAACCCCCTCGGCAACACGAAGCTGTAAACGTGACGCAAACGCCGGGTTCCCCTCATTAACAAGTTCCAGAGATGGCAATGCGAAGTCACAAAGTATAAATGAAGTGTGATGATGGGCTGATCGGATTACTGCGTTTGGTTTAGATCGATCATGAGAGGGTTCCACGAATGATGGGACGACTTTGAATGCGGGGAAGAAGAGTCTAGACTCGGGTTTGGGGGACGGATATAAGCGTGGGGGCTTGGGTAATGGCATGTTGAGGTCTTTTGACAGGATGTTTGGTGGGAATATAGTCATATCAGTTGACATTATTATATTATGTGATGTGATGTTGTGAGCCCGCCGGGATAATGGAATCAATTTTGATCGAGCGACTATTGTGGTTATTATAAGATAACTCATGGGAGTAAGTGTGATAGTTGAAACAAATGGTTCGGGTAATAATTTAATTGAATGTATGAAGTTGACAGCGACAAGGTAATGGTATGCAAAACTTCACAGCTGGTGGTCAACACTTGAAACTCAACATGGGCTTCTCAACAGGACTAAGTTTCACAATGAATGCAATGTCACATATCAGTAGATGTAGTTGAGAAAGAAGGTAGACATTTATTCATAAGATACATAGTCGTTCATTGATACCTTCATCTCCACAAGCAAACGCTTTCCATATCGACCAAGTCCAATCCTAATTGACCTCTTTTACAACCTCCTCCCCCGAACCCCATGATCTCCCAGAGCATGGAGTCTGAACCCAATGCTTACGTCGAATAAGGCTGGTAAACAGTACCATTCCTCTGCGCCTCCCGCAAAAGTCTCTTGTTGGACCTGGTAAGCCAAATCTTGAGAACAATAGCGCAAGCACTAGAAGAAAGACCAAATGCCATCATACCAATGAAAGCACTGATGTAGCGAGGCTCCTCCTTGGCAACAAACATGAAAGGCGCAGTAAAGTTACCAATCTGAGACAACAAATTGCACAGCGCGACGGAAACAGCTCGCTTCTCAGGTGTCTTGGCCAAGGCACCGCTGACGTAACCCATGATGAGAGGGTTGGCGATGTACATGCCTCCCACGTAGATGAAGGAAGCACCGTAACGAGCGCGTGCGTCGGTGGTGGCGAGACAGATGATGAATCCGGAACAAGCGACGGCGACGGGGATGGCGTAATGCAGACCTCGCTCCTTGACCTTGTCGGAGTGCCACGCGTTGACGTAAGAACCGATGGCAGCGAAGATGTAGGGAGGTGCAGTGAGGACGAGAGCGATGACGGGACCGTAACCCCAGTCAGCGGCGAGACCACGAACAATTGAAGGGTAGAAGTTGGAGAATCCGTAGGCAGCAGAGATGGTGATGTTCATGAGAGTCAGGATGTAGAGCTTGGGATCACGAACAGCAAGCTTGAGTCCTTCCCATGCACCAGTCTTGGCCTCGGCGGTAGAAGGTCGATCAGCAATGACACGAGCAGCAGCGACCTTTCGCATGTCCTCAGTCATGGTCCACATCGCACTTCCAGTAGTGGAAGTGGGATAATCGGGGATGAACCAGATGCAAATCATGGCAGAACCAGCACCTGCAGTGGCAAGAATGATGAAAAGCCACTGCCATCCTGCAAGACCGTGCGCTTGCTCAAGAGTAGCGTAGGTAGCAGCAGCGATGAGACCAGCGGAGCAGAAAGCGATGGTCTGGGCAGAGTAGAGAATAGCCATGCGGAAAGCAATCTCCTTTCTTGTGTACCAGCAACCGAGAAGGTAAATGGCACCAGGAAGAAGAGGAGCTTCGACAAGACCGAGAGCGAAGCGAACACCCATGAGACCAGAGTAAGATGAGACACCGACAGTAGCGACACTGACACCAGACCAAACAATAGCCATAAGACAGAGGTAGATACTAGGGCGAATCTTGGTGATGAGCATGTTACTGGGGAGTTGACCAAGGACTAAAATTGTTAGCACGGTTCACAGCGATCAATTGACGGTCGACTTACCATAACCGAGAGAAAGAATGGAAACAGCAGACGAAAAGTTGGATCCGACAAGTCCCAAGTCCGCATCAAAAGAACTCAATCGCGCATGACCAATAGAAGCTCTGTCAAGGTAATTGAAGAAGTAAAGACACCAAACACAAGGCATGAGCGTCAAGTCAAGACGTCTAACGATCTTCTTCTCCAGCTCGCGCCAGTTCGGAATTCCCAGAGCATCAATCTGCTCTTCGGGGCTGGGAAGTCGGCCTTCATCTTTCATGTAGCCTTCTTCCACAGACGCAAGTTCCTTCTCGATGGCTGAGGCGTCATCGGCCTTGACATCTCCTGTGCTCTTGGGCGCAGGAGCTGTGATGGGAGCGTCACCGCCTACTTTCTCATTGGGAGTCGCCATTGAGAAAAAAGAAGTAAAAGAATTGAATGAGGTAGCCCGGGTATGCTTAACAAATGGATAGTCAAAGCAAAAGGGCAGAGAGGGATGAGAGGCACAGACAGGATGAAGAGTAAAACGGGACCCAAGTTTTATAACCATGAGAAAACAGTCCAGTCTAAAACCCCGCATCGCGGTCAGCGTCCGTTCTCCATCCCATCCCCCTCAAGCCAAGACTCAAGTCCGGGGGACCAAGAAAAGCTGCGTCGAGGATGAGAGTTGAAAACTGGGGATGGAGGGTCCGGTCCCTCGAATCTGGGGCCCCATATAATGAGGTTGGCCGATAATGTCTTACCGTTGACGATCCCCCGGATACAAGTCCGTGTACTTGGAAAAACCGTCATTCTGGCACGCGACCACAATTCTGATGATGGTTTTGATTTTGGAGGCAAAATTGATGTTGGAGTTGGTGAGGCTCTTTGTTTAGCCTGCGGCTCAGCTTGAGGCTCTTGACGGGGAGGACATGACCGCGGTTGAGGCTTCGGGGACATGGCCTGATGAGGATAAGTGGTTGGGTCTACGCCTAATTATGCTTAGTTCTAAGCGTAATCCCTCATCAATTAACCTCGACTCCAAATAAATAATTAATTCTTCAAGACGTCCATCTTCAATTGTTTCGTGAATCTATTCCCAAGTGCAACATCCAACATCACGACAGTCAAAATGCGATCATCTGTACTTTCGCCATCTGCCAAGTTGTCCGTTCAAGTTTATCACAATTGCCAAGTTTCTTTTCATTTTTATTATCGTATGATCGGAGCTTGTTGTACTGCCAAGATGACTCTCCACTGTCAAGAATCCTCGCGCTTGGAGTTTCCTCCATTTCCACGGGCAGCAGGAAAAAAAAAAAAAAGTCTTCCCGTGCCAAGCGATATGATGCCTACTACCGAGTTTCTGCTTGGCCACCTCGTACATTCCCGTCTGGGCATTTACAGGGATTATTCCCGTCAACAACACAGTGGCCAATGTCTTTGTAAAAGAATGTCAAAGAGAAATTGACGTTAAGCTTCATGGAATTCTTGGCCTGGGCATCGCGTGAGTATTATGTGTCAAGCGAATGCCAATCTTTTACCAATGCGGAATACTAGGAAAAGGGTGTTTGTTGTTGTACCCGCGGGAGAAAATGTCTCTTCACTGCCAAGGCCGCGGGTTGTACAACCTTGCACTTGTTGTGTTCCCACGGGAAATAAAGTCGAGGGATCCCTTGTTGAGGTGGAGTAACATTTGGAGAAACGACTCGCGGATACATTCTTTTCTCCGTCGTTCATTATCAAGCATAAGTTTATGGTTAGATGATGCTCCACTGAATGTAAGACAATTGACACTCAATCGCCAACCAACATCAATCCTCTCTCAACAGATGCACAAGATGACAAGGAATCGGGATAGATCGGCTTCTTTTTGCATATAATGGCCGTCATGAACAGACACGCCAAGCCAACCGTTGGAGAAAATCCCCGCTCCATGATAAGAAAACGTCTTGGCTGTCATCCGTTCGGATTTTAGATCTAATTCCGCAATTGTAGATCTCGCATTATCAGGCATATTTCCCTGGTTTCGATGTCTACGACTTCTTATTAAAGTTTGTCCTTGCATATAGAGTCAGTGGCGTCCTGGTTGTATTGGGTAGAGGCTGTCTTGGTTGGTCGCGAATACCCGTTCTGTTGAACGAGGGCGCCGTTCAGTGACCCAACATTGACCGGTAGCATTCTATTGCCTAGCACGTGACGGTAATGTTGCAAACGGTATGAGGTTGTTCAACAGTCTTTCAAAGCAAAGGCGCGAATCCAAGAAGCACAAAACCGTTTTCACCTTGGAAACAATTGATTGAAATTTGTAGTTGACGTCAAAAATTGCTGTCACCTCACACGGGTACAATAAGATCAAATTACAATTTCGCGAAGATATTTCTCTGCATGAATTCCGAATACACGAGCTGGAAGTCTTTGCGTTGGTCTTTTTATTTTTCGTTACGAGACATGGAGAAAATCGAACTGGTCTAGGGTAGCATTAGTCAGCGCTGTTGGGGAATATTTGCCGCAAGTAAGATGCGACTGCATTCTGAGTCTTCCCCATCTCTGCAAATACCTTCCGTCTTTTAAGCGCTGCACGTAAAGTGCTCGGTTATACGCGAGTATGACCGAGCCCGTAATCTTGTCTTCTCCTGGTCAATCTCCGACCCGTCACCAGCAAGGGGAAGTCACTCAGCAGGTTACTCGTTATGGTAGCCAAATGCAGACGCGTGACTGTGACACCGAAGATGTCCAAGAATTGTTCCATGCTGTTTCTAGAATCCATACACCGCGGACTGGTGATCCATATGCTACTCTTGCGGGCCATGCTGTCGATCCGTTTAATACCCTTTGCGAGAACCCTGATCGGCTACGACAGCTTTTGAGACATCGTATGCACCCGATCTGTTCAATGCTCCACCTCTCAACTAATGCACGATAACAGCATCGGCCAGATATGCGGGAGAACCACTATTTCGGATTGACGAACAAACCAATCATGTTCTCTTCCAAAGTCTCGACAATCTATCTTCTTTTCTGACAGACAAAACACTGTTCCATGCTCTGTCTCTCGTCCTTGCGTTGGAAGCGAACAATCACCTACCCAATTGCGAGACACTATATCACCGTGGCAAAGTTCTCGAATCACTTAATGTAAATTTGGGCAATACGCTGTCCCTTCAAACCATTACAGCAATCCTCATAATGATAAGCTATGAATACCGGGTGCGAGATACAAGGCCTGCTGCAGCCACCCATATTCGTGGTTTGCAGACTTTACTCCACAAATTTGATGTCTTGGCTGGTGGGTATAATTCTGCAGGCATACAAAAGACCCAGCGCGCTTTGTTCTGGCAGGACATAATGTGTTCCTTGGCAACCGGGTCTCCTCGGCTACTACAATTTGCTGTGAATGACGCTTTTGCCCGTTTGAGGGAGCACAGCAGCCACCGAAAATACTTTGTTGTGCCTGAAGGATTCAAGATGTATATTAACGACTGGCCTGCGACGTCTGTTCGCGTATTCGAAGATCTCAACGCCTTATGCTGCCTAGTGGGCACGGTGCACAGACAGAAACGACTGCCAGGTCGATCTGCAGATCTTGATGGAGACGATAAAACCGTTTCGATACCACTAATGGAAGATCTAGATGATGAGGGATACCCGCTCTCCAACGCTCAAGCGAACCTGCAGATCCGTCTTGTCGATCTTCTCAGCGAAACTGCCAGTACCGGTCCGCAAAAAGAGCATATTCTCATCTATAGGGCATGTCTTTTCGCAGCATACCTTTGCACATACAGACTTTCATCCGGTATCTGGGAAGGCTATTTTGCACCCGAAAAGTGTGTAACAGAGATTCTCGATTGTATGGAGAATTTCATAAAGCACATGTCGCCGTGGAAACTCGCCCCGGACATCTCATTCTGGTTGCTGCTTGTCGCTGGTGGTCTCACAAAGAGCCAGGTCAAGAGAACTCGAGCGCTGGTGTTAGTGCAACGCTATCGATGTTTCTACCCGAGCGATTATAGTCATGACTGGGAAATTGTCCAGGGCAAGTTGGAGGAGTTTATATGGTGTGAAAATGCGATGAAAAAGAAATGTTGTAAATTCTGGCAGGATTGTCAAGATCGCTAAAATTAGTCTTATCGCTTGAGAAATTGTTACTGTTGGGATTCAGCAAGGATGGACGTTGTTCAAAGACCATTGAAATTACATACACCCAATATTGAGATCAGTGGCGTTGCAGCTTAGCCATACACCAATAGAACAGATGGGACAACACGTTGGTGGCCTCAATATGCATCTAACCCCCACCGTCGTATTGAAGTCCTGCATGGTCATCATCAAGCAATACATTCATTCTTTTAGTTACATAACACAGCCTCGTTATGAGCCTCCAAGAATATTACTGCTTATCCGTTGCCATCTTCCCCTCTCCCCCCAAGCCTTTCGCCAATCGCTGGTAGACCTGTTCACATCCGATCGCATTGATATCATCACTCCATGGACCCGGCTTCTGCAATCGGCGTAACCTCCGCTATCATCACTTTCCTGGAATTCAGCTGGAAAGTCATACGCAATGCCAAGGAAATTTACGGCTCTATCGATGGATGTCCAAGTGACAATTTGACAACGGAATCAATCGCGAGGTCTATGCAGGTATTCTCGAGGAAACTGCAACCACTTGACCCCTTGGCAATCCCTCCAGAGTATCAGGGCATTTGCCAGCTTTCCCGTGAATGCCAGAGTATATCTAGCGAGATCTTAAAGATTTCCGACTCTCTGAAGATTGGGGGTGAAAGATCAAGATACAATGCCTTACGGACAGGATTCAGGGCCTGGAGGGCCAAGAATGACCTGATACAGCTAGAGGAGAGGCTTGCACGATGCGGCGATCAGCTCTCACTTGAGCTCTCTTATCTCAAAAGGTAAGTCATGGGCATTTACTGGAGCGACCGGCGGCTGACGTTACATTAAGTGAGAAGATGACATATTCATTAGATCAAATCCGCTCACTGGTGACTGATGATGCTTCGAAGCTTCAACAAATTCAACGAAGCGTTGACGAGCTTCGTCAAACGACCGAGGCAAACCTGGGCACCGACATCCTGGCTCATGTTTGTGACATTCTTCAACGACAGGATGCTGTTCTGGACAGGGTTTGCCAAGATCGTATCTTGAGAAGTTTGTGTTCGAGCTACATGGACTTGAGATTTGACCAAGTGCATCTTCCCGCAGATGGAACCTTTACGTGGATTCTGGATCCTGACCAGGTTGCAAAGTTAAACTACTCTCCCAGAGACGATGAACCCAACCGATCGCATGGAATTTGGGTTTACCGACAACGTGAGATGCAGTTAAACTCCAGCAAAAGGTTTGTGGACTGGTTAGCCCTTTCCGACGGGATATTCCACATCAGCGGGAAGCTCGGATCAGGCAAGTCCACGCTTATGAAGCTTCTCTACACCCATTCGCGCACCAAAAAGGAGCTGGAGTCTTGGTCTGGTAAGATCTCTACTACCCTGATCGCGAGGTCTGGTACTTCCACGACATGCTTCTGATTCTTAACCAGCTGGCAAAACTTTGCTTATAATAAAATTCTTTTTTTGGAAATATGGTACAAATTCACAAAACTCCTTGCATGGTCTGTATCGGTCTTTATTATACAGCATTCTTACCCAATGCCCCGAGCTTATCTCGTCAGTGCTACCGAGCTTTTGGGACCAAGCAAAGAAGGATACAGCAGTCATTCAAAGTTCGCTTCCCATCTCTCCAGATATCATCGAAAATTCCTTGTTCATGCTCTTAAAAAAGAAATCGTTCTACGAAACACGGCGATTGTGCATATTCGTCGATGGGCTCGACGAGTTCGTCAGTAGCGGACAGGATGATTATAAAACCCTGGTGGATGTACTGGATACTTGGGTGCAAGGCTCCCAGAACAATTTGAAGTGTTGTGTATCAAGCCGGGAAGAAAACATTTTCATGAACCGATACCAGGAACATCAGCGACTTAGACTTCATGAGATGACCTGGTATGACCTAAGAACGTATACCAAAATGAACTTGAGTCATCTTCAAGATAAGGTTTTGCTTGAGAAGCTGTGCCTTGAAGTCCCAAACAAGGCACAGGGGATTTTTCTTTGGTGTACACTGGTCGTGCAGGCATTACGGAGAGAAATTGAGGTTGACCCACACAACTCTTTTGCCGGATCATCCATAAGGGAATCTTCTATCATGAGATTGCTCGACGGACTTCCGGCCGATTTAGAAGCGATCGTTCAGTACATCCTCAACCGCCTATCTAGACAGGAAAAGAGGAGTCTATATCAAACGCTATCGATGCTAAAGGTATCTACTGATACCCCAGAGGATAACCCAGTGCGTCTCTGGCTCATCGCATATTCGTTCCTGGACGACTACAACAAGGACACTGGATTCGCCCTCAATCGAAAAAGGCAGAAGAAGGCCGATATTAATATGGCTTCAAGAGAGGAAAGAACCACATATGCCCTGAGAAAATTGCAACATGAATCAGGAGGCCTGCTCGAAGGGGTTGGGGTTGGGTTTCGCGGAAGCCATTTTAATACAATGGATCTGGGCGAACTCGGTTACACTTCCAGCGCCTTCTTTGATCCCACCTTGATTCGATATGCTCATAGATCTGTGCCTGAAATCGTGGAAAGAAGCGAGTTCGCGTCGGACAGGAAGGCCATACTTGGAAAATTTAATGCAGCGGATGCCATTGTAAACCTATCTTTGGCACACTGGCGTTTCTGCGGGGGATCAAGGCGACGTAAGGAATACTTCTTTGCTGCACTCACAGGTCTCACTCTGACAAGGTCTTCCGATGAAACGAATTTTGAGTTCTTGGATACGTTGGACGATCTATCCAAGGATATCACCCTGACAGACGATTTATCGGGAGCAAGGGTAACCCTCTTGGTAGATATGGCCGCCACGCCCCATATTGGCTGGGTGACTCCAAGCCATCCTACAGCCAAAGAATGTAGTATATTCAGTCCCCTACTCTTAGCGCAAATGTACAAGCGCTACGACTACGTTCTTTGGAAGATAAAACAGCCTGAAACTGCTATGGACTCACCTCTAAAGAAAGCTATGCTTGCCGCCTTGTTCTTCGATATGGAAGTCACTGACCCTGGGAGTGACAACCTGGAGGGCGAGTTATTTGACAGTGGATATTTTGCAAGCTCCATCGCCACAGGGTTCACTCGGCTCCCTTTTAATAATGAAAATTTTCAAGTGCGCAATGTGGAATGTCTGACGATATGCCGAGACTTCTTAGCGGTAAATTGGTACGAATGGTATGTGAACCGACGCATACACCAGCAGTCGTTTGGTCACTGGCTTGAAATGTTCCTCAGGAGTGGAGCTATTTGCGAATTCGCACTCATCATCAGCAGAGACACTGATTACGAATATGCCTACCTTACTCTTGGTGAAGTTCAAGTCGAAGCTTGGCCTATGGAAGCCAAGGATTCGCCAGGATATAGAGAGACAGTGGAAGCCACTCAAGTTTTCGAGTCTGATGTGGTTTACACGCTTGCTGATTGGATCAGAGTACTGAACTTGCCCAATCTGGACCGGATTCTCGTTTTGCTGGGAGAAGATAACAATATCGAGTGACAACACTGCCATAACGAAGAAAGCTTGCAGGATCGGTAAGTTCATTATACCGTCGCCCAAATGCCATTCGTTAGCTAAATATGATGTTTCTGTTCCAGGGTCACGGTTGCTGAAGTACACGGCTCGCAATTTTGGATGCAAGGGCTAACTAATCTCTCTAGTATGACTTTACTTGGTGAGTAAATGGAAAAGACCTAAGTACAATTACTAATTCCGTGTTTCTTGGAAGCAGGCTTACTAGTTGGCCTCGTATTTCATTTGCTTTTCTCATGGACTTAGTTCTAGTAACCTTGCAGTCAAGACCTTTGCCCAGTACAATTAGCAAGAGAGGGGATTTCAAGGAATGGATGATCAGCAACTTTTGATAGCTTAGACTTGGAGCATTAACAGGCGATTCTTTGGCTTCTACATTTAGACACGGCCTGTCAATTAGTATAGGGCGTGCAACCGACAGAATCCTTTTTACCTAAGTTATATCCCTTGAGAAAGTGTACAGGCTATTGACAGATATGAGATGATGACTTGATTGACTGAAGAAAAAAAGGATTATGAGACAGAGAGCTATATGCGTTATGCGTGATCTGTAGCATCACGTGACCGAGTATATCGGACATGGGATCTAGTACAAATAATTGCCAGTAAACGAATAACGTAGGAACATTTCCACCTAAATTTCAGACAAAGTTACGGGGAAGCCTTGTAGCAACTAAGACTCGTCTAAATTACCTAAATTACATATAAAAATAATCTAACCCTCGATAAAGACAGTTAAAGGGTTAACTAAAGCGACCTAACACATCTAAGAGTCTTCTAAGTAGATTAGTCCCGGGCGACTCGAATGTTAACGATCTTTCCGTTAGAAGACTCCTTTATGTAACAAAACACATGTTCAATAGGAGTTACGTAGGCATGAAAACACCTTGCTCTCTAAGGCTGGAGACCTGTGGACAAGATTCCGAGAACACATACTTCCCATATACAATCGATCCAGCAGAAAATCCGTTCCTTAATAGCCTGTTTATTTAAAAGAGGTACTTACTTAAGACTAGGTCTTAACCTATATATTAATTATCTTTAAGCTTAGTATTAGTTTTAAATATATAAAAGTTTCTACCTTTATATTAACTT
>JABFEW010000490.1:0-18713 GCA_013618405.1 Fusarium hainanense | reverse complement strand
CTTTTAAAGGTATTCAAAGTAAAATAGCTTTACTTCTATAAAATTGATTAAACTATTTATTGCCTTAATCTTGTGTACTCGATATCCTACTTTCCTGCTCAATAGAATGCGAATCTATTTCTAAGGTATCTAATTTAAGCTCTTAATGGTTCCTATCACGCTGCAGCAATAATCTTCTGCGCCGCGGTCTCAGCGATACCATACACAGCCGTCTGAATATGCCCTGATAGCTGCACGGGGATAATACTAGCATCAACTACACGTAGGTTCCTAGTACCGTATACCTTTAGGTTCTTATCAACAACACCATTATCTTTCTTGGGGAGCATAGCACAGGTGCCAACGGGATGGTAGAAGCTGTCAACTGTCTTGACAGCAAAATCGCGGAACTGTTTGTCTGTCGTCACATCCGGGCCCGGCTCTGTCTCTGCTTCCCAGACGGACCGTAGAGGTTCTGTCTCGGCGACTTTACGGGCAAACTTGGCACCTTCAATGAGTGCGCGCACATCATACTCATTGTTGAGATAATTGAGGTCAATAACGGGCTTGCCTGTTGGAGCTTTAGGGTTGATATGGACACTGCCGCGGCTCATGGGATGCATAACGCTGGAGAAGATGGTGATGAACTTGCCGCCGGGATAGCCTCCGGCGCCGACGTAGTTGGCTTCTAGGATGAGCTCCAGCTGGGGAATAGAAGGATTGCTCAGCCACTTAAGCTTCTTCTTATCTACCACGGTACCATTCTTGGAGAAACCGTCATTGGCAAGGCTGGTGAGATGCTTCCCTATCTTCTTGCTGATCTGGGCCCAGTTAAGAAAGGCGTAGGCACTGGTGGTGTAGTCATACCACGATACCTTGTTTTGAAGCCACAGCTTAAATTCCTGCTTCGCCAAAGCGCCTTCCGCATCAAAGATCATGGGATCGACGGATTCATAGCCTTTCTTCAGTCTATAGGTGTTGGAGGTACGAAGGTGGTCCTGGTAATTTTCGCCCACACCCGGGAGATCGAGCAATTTCTTGACACCGGCCTTGGCAAGAACAGCCGATTGGCCAATGCCGGAGAGCTCAAGCAGTCCCGGGCTCTGGATGGAACCAGCGGAGAGAATAACCTCTTTTCGGGCGTGAATCTTGGAGCCGTCTTGGAGAGCAACACCGGTAGCAACCAAGCCCTTCTTCTCAGAAAATAGAACCTTGGCGACGTTGGTATTTGTCTTGACTGTAAGGTTGGGCCCAGCCTTGGGCAGGTAGCTGTTGGCGCTATATGACCGGGTGTAGTTGGTCACGTCAATGTTCGTGGGCTGGAACATGACTCCAATAGGGTTTCCACCAAGAGAGCCTCCGTCATTGGTGGGGACCCCGAACTTGTTGACCACAGACTGCCATGGCTTCAAAACATCAGGTACGATGCGATTGTAAGTGGACTTGATAGGGCCACTTCGCCCGTGGACGTCGCCGTCATCACCTGTGAAGTTCTCCGACTTGGTCATACCATGGATCATGGTCTTCCAGTTCCATCCTGGACTGCCGAGCTCGCCCCAAGAGTCATATTCAGCAGACGAAGCGCGATCATAGCATAGAAAGTTCATCGCTGACGAGCCGCCAAGAACCTTGCCACGGGGGACGCCAACGGACCGCCCGTTGAGTCCAGGCTGGGCAACGGAAGAGAAGTTCCAGTCGTTCTGTGATCCCAATAGTGCCCCGCGCATGCCTGGTACGTTAATTCGCACATCTTCAAGAGCTGATGGACCGGCTTCCAGAAGCAGGATTTTGTGCTTGGGGAGGCCGAGGCTCAGTCGGGTCGCGAGGGCTCCTCCGGCGGTTCCACCCCCGACGATGATCTATTTACCGATAATCATTAGCAGTGCCCGAATAGATATTTTGAAAGTGACGGAAGAAAAGACTTACATAGTCATAGGTCTCGGGTGCTGTGGCGGCTGATGTGCTAGTCAATAAGCCTGATATGATCCAGGAGTAAAGCTGCATGATATGTATGTACAAGAGATGAATAGTAGAATCCTATCTCAAGAATGTATACGGTGAACAACAGAGGGTGACGCTCGCTGCACTGACATACCGATAGACAGGAGACTTGGGAGCCATTTTGTACCTGCCATCCCTTGGTGCATAACGGTGGTCCGGTCCATGCAGGATCCCATGTTGCCCAACCCCGTCAAATGATTTGTTGTCGTAGAGGTGCCTCTGCAACTTCTCATGAAGTGCATGAAGCAAGGTTTGTCAAATTGCAGGTCGTGCCAAGAAGAGCTGACTGTATTGCTCTCTCACCCATGCTCAGTACCCCTGTATCTGGAAAAAGTCGGTGGAGCTGTGCGGGAGCGACAGATGGGATGATTAGTTCCCCGCGTCCTATGGAACTTAGCAAATGCTTACGAGATTTGCGAGACTTGCACGGTTAAACCACTGGCATAGGATTGCAATGTCAACCTGGCATCTATACCTAGTTCTGGCCGAAGAGGGACTCTATCGCCGACGATGGTGCAGTCGGGCTGGAATATTATTGCTACTATAGACTGTTGGTTGGTTCTACTAATTTCTTACCTGATGTTTGCTTTACTAATGCGGAAGGAGGTTTCAGAACATCACGGCCAACACTCAGTGACAAAGCTACACCCATGTCTCAGCATACGGCGAAGACTTGGTTACAAAATTGGTTAATCGTAGTTTCAGAAGCACAAGACTGTTGAACTAATGGATGATGAAGCGAACAAGAGCGTCTTTACCGGACGAAAGGTCAGATCACCTTGTGCTTTGTGGGGTAGGTGTCTATTTCTGGGTGCGCGAACTAGAGACGCAAAAGAAGAACTCAAAAGCCAATTTGGAGCAAGCCTGCGGCACAGGTTCTGGTCCTGGTCATCTTCTCTCCGCACTTCGGGACATCTCCATTGAGTCCCTGACAAACAATTTGTTACAATTATCTTGGCGCCGCCAACCGTCTTTACTCAGAACTTCATCTCGCATTGTCACACTGGGTCAGAATATCACTACGGAGTGCCTGATGTTTGTCTATCGTAGCAACTTATGAGATTGAGCAAGCTTTATACCATAGTAGGTCCAGAATCCCTTGATTAGATTCCGTAATCAGGCTAAACAGAAGTGGAGATCTGACAGTACGCCAACCTACGCATCTAAGCAAATAGCATTACTCTATTGGGAGCTACTAGGCTTAGTCAACCTCACGTTTACTGCGGTAGTTGTATCCTCTGTTGTAAAGGACTTCAAAGTATTTTTAGTGCTCACAACCATGCAGTCCCTGGTGTCTTCGTCCTTCCACTTGACCCCACTAATCACAGTGTGTGTCTGACAGATGTTTACGAGGTACTGTAGCAATGATGCAGGGAAAAGGTGGGGGATATGGGAAGCGTCCCGTGTTTGCGGCAATTGTATTCGAGCAGTGCCCTGTATCGGAACCAGGGGTAATACTCCGCGGGCCTGGGAGATCCCCCTGGGCCAAGCAAGTTTGAATGCGACAATACGCGAACGGGTAAATAGACTGTCTTTCTTATCCAAGAATGTCGACCGTAGAAAGTCTCTATTGGAGGAAGGCGTCTGGACAATTTTTCCTCAAGATTTCAGCCCTGGCTGCGGGTGTTGGCTGTTGTTTCCCAGGCTAACACTGGATATAGTTTACTCTCTACAACCTACCACGTAGCGTTGTTTGTCATGCTCAGCTCCACCGTCTAACGCAGCCCTTCCTCGTAAGGGGTTTCTTTCTGTGCCGCTGGTTTGTATCCCTACTAATTTCACTCTTCTAAAGTATGTCTGGTCTGGTTCCAAACAACGTGATAAGATGGCGCATCAGCTCCAGACCAGTCATTGCTTCCGTGCGACTTGATATTGCCTTCTACCCTTCAAATCCCCGACATTCCTTCAGAGCTTCTGTCACTATTCGAAAACGCCTCATTAAAAGACCATCATTATCACCCGCTCGCGAGCTGCGGACTGAGGTGGCCAAATATGGCGGATTCTAACGAGTCACAAGGTCCCCTTATCGTTGGCATCGCGGTCGGCTTCGTCGTTGCTTCTGGTACAATCATAATGCTACGGCTCTACGCACGACTTGTCCTTCTAGGGTTGGCGGGCCCAGATGACTGGACTATTCTAGCAGCAACAGTAGGTTGGATTTTTCGTCTAGGCTTTCCTTCACCGGCAAGCACAATTGGACGAGACTATAGACGCTGACGTTCTTCAAGGGCATTGCCATTGTCAATACGGTGTCGACTGTATTCGGTAGGTGCTCCCAGTGTCTGGAGCTATCACGTCTTCCCAGAGCTAACAATACTCCTCATTCTCAGAGACGAAACACGGCATGGGCAGACACAAGGAGGAGGTTTCAGCAGAGGACAGTATAGAACAACTAAAGGTATACCATGGCCACCTCTTGGTCGCAAAAACCCTCAATACCTGAGCAGAACTAACGTATGTATAGTACTTGTACGTCGCCATTCTCCATTACAACTTGGGCATGAATATCGTCAAAGTGTCGTTCCTATTCCAGTACCGCCGCATCTTCCAGTCGTCGAGGGTCCAGAAAGTCTGCTCCTGGGTTATCATCGGCGTCATCATCTGGGCTTGCGTCCAGGCCACTCTCCTCGGCATTTCGTGTCTACCCATCGCTGCCCTCGTACCAAGCACCGCGGGTTGGTGCCTGGACACGCTGCCGGTCTGGTACCTTTCGTCAGCCATGAGCACTGCCACAGACGTTGTCATATTTTGCATCCCGCTTCCCTCAGTCATGAAGCTCCAACTACCTGTCAAGCAGAAGATCATGGTTATACTTATCTTCTGCTTGAGCTTCTTGTCAGTATAAACACTTGCGCCTCGCCTCTCACCTTCAAGTTTCATAACTGACGAAACAACCACTCCCACCACAGTGTTTGCATTATCTCCGTCTATCGCATGTGCACCCTCCGTGAGGCTGTTTACAGCGATGATCCCCCATGGGACGGCGCCGGTGCCGCCATTTGGTCCGTCATCGAACTGAATTGCGCAATCATCTGCGCGTCGCTGCCCACTCTACGGCCATTGCTAGCGAAGGTCATCCCTGGCATGTCATCTAACCATAGTAAATATCCGAGTAACTATGCCAGCTACGAGCGCTACGCGTCCCATCATGTTCCCGGCTCCAACTCGCGATTGGGCGCCCACGTCTCGGTCAAGAAGTCCAGAAGAGGTCCGCGAAGCATCAGCACTGAGGAGCTGGCTCTGAACGACATGGTCTCCGGCATTCAGGGTGGTATGCCCACTGTGTGTGTGGAAAGTAGAGGCGGGCATCTGGAGCACGACCATCCGGAACAGATCGTGGTAACGAAAGAGACGTTGGTAAGCACCCAGAGCAAACCCTAGAGAACGGACCTACTTTTGGTCCACGCAAGCATCCCTAGGAGATTGCCGTTGCGTACTTCATTTCCCCCCCTGGGTCTTTTTGTCTGTGATGTATTAGTAGAATGGCTATGCGTATTTACTTGTGTATACTACTAGATTATTGTAATAAAACTTATTCTTTACTCTTTGTTCAATAAGCCTAATATTTTACAAGGTAAGGTTATCATGCACCAGATGCAAATGAAGAAAATGGTGGTTCTGTCAATCATTGAACACTATGGTTTGAGTCAAAAGAACATTAATAGCAACAGTCTGATAAGCTTTCTCTGAAAACATAATGTTCAATTGCCAAAGCGTTGAACAAATATTGTGTTGGGAGCTTAATCTAAATTATAGCCGTTGTATCCCCGGAGCATGTCACCAATCACGTGAAAGCGCGTGCGTTGGCACGTGCGGCGCCATCTCATCCTGCATCAATCTCAATCATCAAGCTTTGTTCTCAAGCTCACCGCGCCCTTGAGAATCCTCATCACCACAAAATGTCCGACTCACAATCCGAAGATGAGCGACAAAGCGAAAATGAACGACCAGTCAATAAACTAGAAAGTGAGGATGACTCAAGCGACAGCCAGTCCAGCAGTGACGAGAGCTCTGATCATTCCGACGGTGGAGGCCTTCTCGATACCATGGCCGCTGATGACAGCGATGAAGAGTCAAGCGACGAGGAAGACAACGAGAATGAAAATGAGTACGAATCAGATCTAGGCGATGATCATTTCCCCCAATTTGGAAAATTACCGATTGAATTGCGCCATAAGATTTGGGAATTATTCTGTCCTGAGTTACGCGCCCGATATCGCGTTCTCGACTTTATTATTTCTTACGGCACTACTCGACATCCTGAAGCAGCGAGCGCATTTGTATGGACCGTTCGTGATGGTCTTGCGCTTGAAGACCAAACGAGAAATTTGCGCACCGTCTTGGCAGTCAATCAGGATTCGCGCGCATATGCGAAAATGGCTTTTCCCGATTCTCTCAGCATAGACGCCAGCGATGGAGATGCAACCGTCGCATTCAATCGAAAGTCGGATGTTATTCTCGTCAACGGGCTTTCGTTTCCTTCTGGGAGGAATGTTTTCCATTTACCGGGGTTCGCGAGCGAGGTCAAGAATCTTGCGCTTGGCGGGACGGACATTCTCGACAATCTCAGCAGTTTCCATCTCCCCTCGTTATTGGACCAGTTCACCCAGCTCGAGTCATTTTACGTCAGTGTTTCGAGCACGGATTGCCAGAAATCGACTTTGGGGTGGTGCACATCCGATCTTGTGAACCATTACCAAACACAAACATACGAGAAACAACCTGGCCTCGGAGAAGACTTACAGTTCCTGTGGTGTTGGCCTGATCTACAGCGACATCCCGACTTTGCGCGATATTCAATCGATAGAGAGTCCTGGGACAGTTTACCGGAGCCTCTCGGAGGTACCTTGGAAAAGAGAGGATTGAAGGCTTGGCCTATGGTGGCTTTTGAATATGAGCGCGGACTCCGACGGTATGAGATGTTGCAGACTCTTGGACCAGACCTGGGCGACGACAGCGACAGTTCGGAGGAGGAAAGTGAGGATGACGACAATAATGGACCGGATTTGGATCAATACGAAAGCGACGGTATCGACGACGATGAGATTGTTGAGACATATGACGATTCAGACGAGGAGGGTATCTCATTAGACGAAGGATCTTCAAGACCTGGTCGACGACTCGTTCAGCGAATTTCTGACGATGAGGATGATGAAGATGGCGAAGGTGCAGGCGCGAACTTTTCGGACCCAGAACCGGATCCTGAACCTGAAGAGCCTGTGCAGCGCGGTCGCAAGCGTCGCGTGGTGTCGGACTCGGATGATGAGGAAGAAGAGGATGTACAACCTTCGACGAAGCGCGCAAGAGTAGTCGCCGATTCTGACGATGATGAAGACGACGAGCCAGTTTCTCAACCAGAGCGTAGCAACAAGCGTTCAAGAACAGTCCTCTCCGACGACGAAGATGAAGACGACGAACAAGGCGGCGTAGTGTCCAAACAACAATCCGACAAGTCAGACGACTCATCCAGTAGCGAAGAGGAATCAAGCGAGGAAGACTCGGACGAAGAAGACGCGCCACCAAAACAGCTTTCCCTTGCAGAACGTCTCCGTCTCCATCGCCAAGAAAATCCCGTCGGAGATTCAGACGACGCAAGCAGCAGGACTGCAGATGAGGAATCCGACGAGGAAGAAGATGATGACGAGGAGAGGAATCCGTTTATGATGGGTATGGCTGATGAGTCGGATGGCGAAGGGGAGGATTATGATGAGGATGATTATTGATTCTAATAAATATGTTTTGTGTTGAGAAGGATCGGATTATATAGATTTTCAATACACTCCAGCGATGGATCTATAACGTTTTTCCACTTGCCAGAAGATCAATGAATTGATCAATCCTCTTACTTCTCGTATCTGGTCTTTTCGCAGTCACCAGCCTTTGTATAAAAGCATATCTCTTCGTCTTTCCCAATCCCTCAAAGAAATCACCCGCAGCCTGATTCCCATCCAACGCCTTTTGAAAATCATCTGGAACAGCAGCATTACTACTCGACGAGTAAGCCCATTCCCAGCGTCCATCCTCCTTCGCTTTATCAATCTCCGCTAAACCAGCAGGCGTCATCTTTCCCTCTGCGATAAGCGTCGCGACTTTTTTGACATTGCGTTGAGACCATAAACTTCCTTTGCGACGCGGTGTGAAGCGCTGGATGAAGTGTGTTGAGTCAAGGGCTTTTCGTTGACCGTCGATCCAGCCGTGGCAGAGGGCTACGTCTAGGGCTTGGTCGTACGTTATTGAGGGGGTTGGAGATGATTTTTTGGCGATTTTGAGCCAGAGACCTGAGGGGTTTGGTGACGAGGTTAGGTAGGTTTGCCATTCTGATGGTGTGGCGAAGAGACGTGTCTCGAGGGATGAGGGTTGCGTGGGAGCAATTGGAACACTTGGAGTGATTGCAGTTGGAGTTACTGAGGCAATTGGGGCGACTGTCTGCGTGGTTGAGGCTTGGAGACGCGTGAGTCTCTTCGCTGCAGAGCGCGTTTGACGCGACATCTCA
This sequence comes from Fusarium hainanense, assembly GCA_013618405.1. Lineage (NCBI taxonomy): Eukaryota > Fungi > Ascomycota > Sordariomycetes > Hypocreales > Nectriaceae > Fusarium > Fusarium hainanense. The sequence goes on along the minus strand of JABFEW010000490.1, from coordinate 10,240 downwards.
TGAGATGAAGCTGGGATTCTATGAGTGGAAGTGATGAACGAGCATGTTTGTTTTGCTGTGAGATGGATTCTGGAGGATGACAACAGGCAGCATCATGAAATACGCTAAACCAAAAACAAAACATCATAACAAGCAGCAACAGCCTCTACACTGGATATCTATTCTTACATAAATCTGAAGCATTAGATAAATTGACAAATAATTATTTATGTTCAACATACGGCCTAAAGTCCCTCTAGATTGTGTTGTCGGTGGCGAAAAACAATGCTGTAGGGTATCCCCATCGCGTCCATCGGAGAGAACAGCGATTTTTAGCACGTGATGGCGCAAAGAAACTCAGTGAAGCTGCGACAAGTGGGGGACAACATTTCAATATCAGAATTGACATTACGTTGGAAAAGTACAATCTTGCATCGCTGAGTGCAATTGAGAATATGCCAGTGGTCAAGCGACCATGTCTTCAATGTAAAGGTGAGGGTATCGGCACTCAATTGGTCCTTCCAATGACTGACGATCTGCAGAGAAACATGTGAAATGTGAGAACCTCAACGAGATTACTAGCAATTGAGAAGAACTAACAGAATCTAGGCGACGAGGGACAACCCAGATGTCAACGTTGCATCGTCAAAAACCTCCCCTGCGCACGCCCAGCCAAACAAACCATCTTTCGAAATTCATCCACAGGACCATTAACAAATCAGACATGGGTCAACAGCGAGGTTAGGGACTGTAAGTCGAAACAAAAGAAGTCAAAGCCAAAGTCAGAAGACTGATGTGCATACAGTCGGTAGTAGTCCGCAAAGTCAATTCGACTCTGGCAGCGGCACATCGCCAAGAGTCCAAGCACATCATAGCGAACATGCGCACAGAGAACAGTCGTCGTTTGACAGCAGGCCGAGATATGCACCTCACTCAACGGGTAATTCGCCCAGCTATCCTTCATCACCGTGGCAAGCACCAGGTCGATCACCCACAGATCTTCCGAGCATCTATTCCGCGCAGGATCAATCATCACCATATGACCCTCCCACAGCCGCATACCCTGAAACAACAAAGTTTCCGCTCCAAGATCCGCAGGAGGCTTGTCTGCTCAGATATTTCGTTGAAGAGCTCTCTCATTGGGTATGTCTCGGTAACTGCCGGATCGACAGTCAATGCTAACGTGACAGCTTGACCTGTGTGATGAGAGGAGACATTTTCAACTTGTCGTTCCTATCCGAGCGCGTCAGCATCCGCCGTTACTTTACGCGATATTCGCTTTATCGGCGCGCCATTTGAGTCGGTTGCCGAAATACAAAACGCCCCAAGGAATATTGTATCAAGGGCAATTACTACCTAAGCTTACGCCTCATGATGCAGTGGAATATACATTGAAATGTATACCTGCACTACGCGATTTTCATAATATCCAAGATGATGAAAAATTAGAGAGTATTATAGCAACAGCAGGTAAGACCAAAACTCCAATAAGCGAGCACTTACTCATCCTTTAGTGATTCTTCGTCAACTAGAAGAGATCGACGACGAAGACGACGCCGCGCCCAAACCTCAAGTAAATTTCCTAGCGATAATCGACGCAGTTCTCAGAAGTCCACCGTCGCGGACCCTCTTCGGTCGCCGATCCCTCATCCAAGCGGCATACTGGATGGCCGTCCGCCAAGAACTCTACCACTCATTCACAAAGCGTCATCCGCCCAAAATGGTTCTTGATGCTGAATATGGGAATGGTGCTTCAAGGGCTAATAAGATTGTTTTGCACACGGCTCAGGTAGCTAAGTGGCGATGGGCGGATGGGTCTGAGAACGAATGGTGTGCGTAACGAGATTGCCCAGCTAGCCTGATTCTGATTTGTGATGGTTGACTAACGTGGTGTAGTGAGACTTCAAAAACAAGGCGAAGTACTAGAGGAGGAAGCGTTGAAAGAATATCAGCCGTTTTACGTGAAAAAGGCTGATCGGTCAAATGGAGAGATTTTCCCGGTTATTTGGTACTCGTCCGCGCTCGAGGTGACAAGCATGCAGCTGTGCATCATAGCAAAGATGGTTCTCATGGCGGAGAATCCTTTTCTGGGGTGCGTCAATCTCAATTACCCTGGGTCAAAGTTACCCTCGCTTTGGGTATGATCTTCACTGACGTCACGCTAGAGGACATTCATCAACACGAGCACAGTGGAGGGACATAGAAAATCAAGTGCGACAACTAATTCTCGATCTTTGTGGGATCAGTCTCTGCCATCCAGGCTGTCCACCTGCGTTGGTACATGCTGCGTTTGGAATGGAGTTGTACGGGGATTTTTTCACAGATCATTATGAACGCATGGCGTTGAGAGGCGTTGTAGATAAGTTTCGCGATGCAAGAGCCTGGCCAGTGCAGAATCTGAGTAAAATGTTTGAGTAAGGCCGTCACTCATTTGAGGTGGATTGCTATTCAGGTACCGGCATTCAGTGCGGTATTTCAGGGACTAAAAGGAGCTAGCATCGACCGGTCTGCCGGGTGAAATATACGAGATTACAACGGAAATGGGACTTTCCGTGAAGAATTGACCACAGGAAAGTGATATTGCCGGTATGACCCCGATATGTTTCGGCTCTGACATGCTGATCTTTTCTACGTGGAGAATGGATGGGTGGTAATGTCACTTTTGACACGATCTTGCCGAGTCGGCGATATGATCCTTGTGCGCAGCTGTCCATGGGGAAATCTGGCTTACCATTCGCGAAATGATCTCGGAGAAATTTGTAGCTGAAAATGTCAATCGTCATTGGCTATTCCAATCCTTGAATGTTGACCCTTGAATGTTTGTCTGTTGTGCTTCCATTTTATGCATGTTTGCTCATTGATCAACCAACGATGCGACAACTGTTTTGCGTCAGCTTCAGATTGACGGGATCAGACATGTTTGTGTGTCTGAATTCTTATCTGAGCGCAATGTGCGGAAAATATCCCGTGGTTTGTGTCCTGTCGCAATGCCGATCTCTCTCCACGGTAATCTCCTGTCTAGCTGCCAAAGTGCCGGGGACAGCCACGAACGGTAGGACAAGAGGGTTGAAGCTAGATAGAGTAAAAAGAGATTGGTCAGGTACAGTACCTGAGAGTGACGGGTAAAGAAAACCGAGTGGTAAAGTATTGGTTAGTATGCACAAGAGAACGAGCCGCCCGCACGCTTACAGCGGGTAATTCCGTATTCCAGAGCCCAAGCACCAGTCAACTGACAGTAGTACCTGTGCTGAGCTGTCTAGGCTGTGACCGTGAGACAGACACAGCAGTAGCAGTAGCACGGATCACCTCGGTCGCGTGGGAGGCCGTTACGCATAAACGCCCTAACAAACTTTGTGAACAGCGCATTGGGCAGCAAAGGAGAAAATCACGGAGTGTTTTCCACGCGTTGGTGAAACCCAGATAACTGGTTCGACAGGCTTCGCTACGAGCTGCGCATGACGACAAGACTTGGTCGATCTTGCGCGTACTGTAATTGTGCGGGTAGAGGGCCCTCCGATTTGACTGTGATTTGATCGAGAGGAGCCCGATTAATTAAGATCTGCTAAGGCCAGACTGGGGGGGTTGGAGCTAAATGCGGACCGGTCTGGCAGCTCCTAGCGGCAAGAAAGAAAGAAACAAGTGGCTAGAGAAACAAAGGCAAGAGGGTCTGGAGAGGAGGAACAAGAAAAAAGGAATTATTACGCCTCGTTCAATAATGATATCTCAGTTGTGTGAAAACGGTTCCGAGACATTTTTACGGAACACGCCGGTTTAATTAATGGCTGGCTGGAGTTACAGTGGGTTTTGATTTACTGGATGCAACCTTGATGTTTCGTTCGTTTATCGCGATGCCGTGGAGAAGAGACGGGGATTATGCATGTAACGCCCAACAGATATTCTTTGCTTTTTCGAGCGACAAACCGTATTTGATTGATTCACAGTAAGGTTCATATAGTAAAGAATCAATATGAAACGATTGCTATCAAAATCAGGCCATGGCACAACTTTATCCTGTTGCGTGCCAGGAACCAACGGTGGCTAGAACTTTAGGGCTCGAGTCTAGCCAGCCTCAGTGGATACAGGCGCCTAGGTCGGTAAAAACAGGCATTAGTAGGGGCCTCAATCACGTTTTCTCCCTTACTTGCCTTTCTCCCTTGCACTTAAAGTGGCAGACATTTCATAACGCAAGGGATATCGATAAGGTTGTTTCTACCAGCCGTCACATCAATTAGAGCACGATTAATCGTTTTTGTACGAGACGTGTTTGTGATAGCTCAAGAATTGGGGCTGAACGTGGTACAAGGGTGCAGCAAACTTTACTCGGTGGCTTGGTCATTCATCGTCATGGCTGAACGGAACGTGGGAAATAAAAAGCAAAGAGAAAAAAAGTTCATCTGATGTCTGGAACTTGGTGACTCCGATGCAAGGGCGTTTGATCGTTTTCACGGCAACACACAAATAATTGGTTTGTGACACTGACGATCTTTTCGTCTGTCTCAACCCCCTCGCATAAGAAGCCCATCACCCATCTATCACCTCATAGACCAGGACGAACTGGAAAGAAGTAACGAACCGAGAAAGAGGGATAAGGGATCGGCGAAAACTGGTCTGTTCGCAACAAAAGTAATCTCGGGACCGGTCCTGTCAGTGTTGTGATGCCCTACCGTAAGCACCACCCATCAATTAATTCCGAACTGCGGGTTGACCAATCGGGACTTGCAAGGGTTTGTGCGTCAAGGGTTAGAGACCATTGCAGTTAAGATCGTCGTGGGTCGGGAAGAGATCGACTGACCCTGGCACTAGTGATCTGAACTCCCGGGAGCCAAGCCTGGGTTTATGTGCAAGGGATAAGCCCGTCACATTCACTCAGAGCCACTCTTCTTCTCTCTTGCATTTCACTTTTTCTTGTCGTGTCTCGCCTCTTACTCCCAGTCACTCTTTACTGCAAGAAACGTTCCCTGTCTGCTTTAGCGTCATCATGGATTAGAGAGACACGGACATTTCTTCTGCGATACATAATACCTCGTCATCTCCTCCATTTGTTTCCCCCCTCCCAAGTTTTAAGTACCTGTCGTACTTGCTTCGACGTGCATTCCTTCCAAACCGACGTTCCTTAAAGACAACCTATATCAACAACCACTATACCAGGCTATCAATCTTATTTCCTTTTATCGATCTCTACAACTACCATTTTCCTATTACCGCCAACATGGCATACTCTTCCACGCCACAGCCCAACCTCGATGGGCTCGGCATCTTCTGGATCATCTGGACCTTCATCTGGACTTTTATCGTCGCAGGAGGCATGATCTTCCTCTGGCGCCGTCGCGACATGCCCATGCTCCGAATCCGAGACCTTCCGCTTTCCTTCGTCGCTATTATACTGCTCCACCTCTACTGGGGCGCCGTCCAGACCGGTTACGTTTATTTCCCGCTGTTTACTCCCGAAGGAGAATATTGGATCATGAGCTTGTACTTTCCTATCGGTATTGCGCTGTTTCATGCGAGCAATAGTCGCTTTTTACATGTTGCGAAACAGCAGAAGGAGCTGTTTGCGCCGGACGAGAAGGCTGAGAGCAAGACGAGGGCCAGGCCGGGGAGTTTGTTGGGACGCTTTCAACGGTTGGATTATACCAGGAAAATTCTTGTTACTATTGGTGCGGGCATGGTTATCCAGGTATGTTCGTCGCAAAGGAACATGGGATGAAGCTAACAGGATCAGCTTATCCTTACTATCATCATGTGGTGCATCTCCAAAAAGTTCCATCACAGCTGGGGTGTCGCAGGCACAGAAGTCCATCCTGGCACCAAGGAATACGAAAAGTCTCAGATGGGCAAGGGCTGGGAATGGTAAGCATACTCCCCCCCCTCCAACATCCCCCATTCTAACCAACGTTTACAGGTGGCCTTCTGTAGTCTGGCAGTTCGTCTGGGCATGGATCGTCGCCCCTTGCATCCTCTGGCAAGCCCGTCATGTCAACGACACGCAGGGATGGCGCACCCAAACCATCGCCTGCTGCATAGCCAAGTACGTCCCTTCTCCCTTACACTCAAGACTCCACTCTAACCAAGACACAGTCTTCATGCAACCCCTATGTGGCTCGTCGCCCTATACATCCCAGCCATGGAACCCGTCAACGCATACTGGATTCCTCCTCAATGGTACGCCCCCTCCCCTTAACTCCAAACAAGACATAAACTGACCACCTGTCACAGGCTCGCCATTTCCATCATGGCCATTGAGATCTTCACCATCTTCTGGCCCTGCTGGGAAGTCATCCAGCACAACACCCTCCGCCAAGAAACTCTTGACTCTATTGCTAAATGGCAGCTCAACAAAAAGGCTGTCACCCATGGTGCTCGCTCCGTCGCAACAGGGTCCACAACCGTCGCTGCCTCCGCTCTTACATCGTGGTCCAAAGACGGCTCCGTAAAGAGCAGCGGTGGTGAAAGTATCCTCACCATGGAAGCGCTCGAGCATGTCCTCGAGCGCAACCCCGAACCTCTCCAGCAATTCTCCGCTCTTCGCGATTTTTCCGGTGAGAACATTGCGTTCTTGAGAGCTGTCGCTGAGTGGAAATCTTCTCTTCCTCCTTCTGTTCGCGATCCTGAGAAGATCAAGGAACCTGCTGTGCAAGAACTTGTTCGCGAGCGATTCAACAGTGCGCTGCGCATTTATACCAGCTTTATTAGCTCGCGCGATGCAGAGTTCCAGATCAATTTGTCTTCTCAACAGCAGCGCAAGCTTGAAACTGTCTTTGAGAACTCTGCACGCATTTTGTTTGGTGACAAGGGCACTGTTGATCCGGCCCTGCCATTCGAGACATTCCAGATGACAACTACCGCCAACAAAGTCAAGTCTTCCGGCGCATCATCGCACGGCTCCGAAACAGGAATCATGGAGGCAGACCTAGCCAACGACTCTGGAAGCCAGAGCGACAAGGCACTTTACTGGGGTGACATCCCCGAAGGCTTTGACGCGACCATCTTTGACGACTCGGAGGGCCACATTAAGTACCTGGTGTTGACCAACACTTGGCCCAAGTTCGTCAAGGACCGGAGGTGTTCTCTTGACTCCAATGATACCCTTGAGGCTGGCAATGGAATTCCTGCTGGTCGATAAATTGGAAATGGGTTTGGATAATTATGGAGTTTTGATGATTACAAGTGATTCCCACGTATAACTGTTCACTTTTATGGGATGGCTTTCTATGTATTTAATGTAACTATGACTTATTGTCAATTATTCTGAACAATGAATGCTGAGTTTTAATGATATGACGTTGAAGTGCTGTCAATTGAATGCATCTGCTTGATCTGGCCTGCGCATTGGGAGTAGGTTCCCGACACCTAAAAGCCACAACGATGAGCCGAGTGCTAGCCTGGCAACTGTACAGGGCTAGCCTCAGGGCAGCCGTCCACTAATTCCAAGCTCGTTTAACGAGCGGTGTCGCCCGTTTACACCCCTGCGGTACCAGCGCCATGGCGCCCACGATGTTTGAACTCTGTTTCTCGGTGAGAGAACAATCCATGTCAAAGGTTATCATGCAAGGCATTGCCTGGCAATCTCCGTGATAGCCGGTCGTATTCATCTAAGATGGGTATGTAGATAAAGTTTCGACAGTTAGATCTCATTAATTTTACTGCCCTTGCTCGAGCCTTGTTGATCTCACAGGCGAGTTCTTCTGATGAAGCATCGACGACCATAAGAATGCCTCACCTGAGTAGGTGCAACCGGGGTAGCGATATAAATAGAAAAGCTCGGGTCACAACTGGGCAGTAAGTCTGTGGCTTAAATGTGTTACTGTCATTGCAGTCTTATAGTGTTGAGGCTGCGCTGCTTATGCTTGCGATACGCAAAACATTATCGATGGGATGGCAACCCCTCTTTCAGAGCCTGATTTCTCATTTGCGAGATAAAACACAATTTGTATCAGCGATCTATTATAATGGGATTGCTTCAATCAAGATACTGGTAGAATATGTTGTCTCAAGATGTCGTCAACGGACTACAAACGTATCCCCACCGTCGAAGAAACTTCTACAACTGAGTCCACCGTGACTTTAGTTGAAGACCCCAACGCTGTCTCAGCAAGTCTATGGAGCCCAGTCTACAGGAGGACCAAGTCGGAGATAACGCAAAAAGCATCCCCCACTCCTTCGTCCTCTGGAGAATTGAAGCAAAAAGAGGTTGCTCTGCCTTGTGGCAAATCTACTTCTTCCTCTACTATACAACAAGCCGTTGTCGACTCCCTTTGTATACCGGCCCTGGGATTCATTATACACGGTATCTTGCTCTGCCATTTCGACCAAACTCGGTCAGACTCGTTACCCGTCTTGAGACTCCAAACGGTCGCGACATTTGGCCCTACACTATTTCCCATCGCATATGCCGTAGCAGTAGCAAATCTTCTCAAAACGTTCTCACAATGGACTCTGGAACGTGGAGTAACAGTCATAGACCTACATTACCTTCAAAGCAGCCGAACTGTCTTTAGCGAAGTGTCTACATCGGTTAAGACGAGGGCGTTGTCGTATATGACGTTGCCTATCATCGTCCTTTGGCTTTTGTCACCGCTTGGAGGTCAGGCGTCTCTACGTGCTGTTACTCAAGGACCTCAGACTACAAAGTCACGATGGTACGGCCGGTTTCTGGATACTACTGGGCCTTGGTCAGATCGAGGCCTTGTTGACCCAGGCGGAGAACTAAGGTTATCTGCCATCAACGATGCATTCAAATCTGCTATATCAAGTCCTCTCGGGATGAAAAGTGCATCTTCAGATGCCTTTGGTAATGTTAAGATCCCAATGATTGAGTCTCTCATCCAATCTAATATTTCTCGCAACGGCAACGGATGGTATGAAGTGAAAGGTCGGGAAGACCTCGAGTATTCCTCCCTGTCTGGGCTTCCAATCCGGTCAGTGAATGAGACAAACATGCTCTTCAACTTTACATTCACTATGCCCACTTCGTACCGTTCTGTACAATGTGAAACCCTGGACCACTCACCCATGGCTGGTGGAAAATGCTACTCCCACGCAAGGGCCGCAGAGAAAATCGACAGGGAGGTTGAGAGAACAACCTATTTCAAGGGAATAGAGAAGACATATAATGAAACCCGTGCGTTCAAAAGAAGGAAGTATTTTAATGCGGATGGACTTATCTTGAAGCTTTGGCGTGGTTTTGAGGAACTCTGGCCTATCGATCCAAAACGACCCTTGGGGTTTGAGTTCGAGTCCTTCCATGGAGAAGGTGTCGCAAAGGCGACTTGTGGAGTGAATACGACCCACGTCGAAGCCAACATATAACGCTGGAGAAAGGATTGCACGGTTGATCATATCCGGCACATACAGAAGATGGACAGCAATTATCTCACAGTCTTGCACCGTCCCGGTGTTATCGACTTCGGTTTCTTTGCTTCATTCGTCAACGCGACAAGTGATAACCTGGGATCGCAAACGGGAGACGAGTTCATCCGCCCATCGCCGCTGGAATGTTACCTCATCAACCCGAGCTTCCCTTATGCCTGGACAGCACTTTCTGCTTGAACAGCCTTTGCCCAGTGTGCCACTGATCGCAATGAGCCACCTTACATGGGATATCAGCGACGAATTATTATCCCAGCGCATGACGCAACTGCTCAACATCTTTTGGATAAATGGAATTGCCCCAAATATTAACTCTAGAGAAATTCTTCTCGTATCTGAAGCCAACGATCTCAGGTCGCCAGTGGACAAGAAACAATATCCAGGCGTCGACGCTCGAGGCTGGATGGTGCCTGATTATCACGTTATGCGCGTTAGTTTTATATGGCTTGTTGTACTTTTCTTTTCTTCCACGATCATGCTGCTGGCTGCTATTGGGGCAGTTTTCTTTGGGGCTTTGAGGCCAGGTCCTGAGTCACTGGAGTATATCGCGAGTCTGCTTAAAGACAACAGGAACATGGATGTTGAGGGATTAAGGTCATCGGTTATGGAAGGAGATGATCTGACGAGGTCTATGAAGGATGTAGTTTTGTGTCTTGGTGACGTGAGGCCTGATGAAGATAATGGATATTTGGCAGTTACTACGTCTAGTGATGTTGGCCAGTTGGGCAGGCAAGCGCCCGTCAGACTGTATTCTTAATCAGGACGATCATCTTGATATATATATTAATAACGTGTATAATAAGCAAGCATTATAGTTAAGTAAGTATTACACTTTTCTATATATCCTTTATTATCTATATAATAAGATTTCTATAATTTATCTAATTAATTA
>JABFEW010000489.1:0-14988 GCA_013618405.1 Fusarium hainanense | reverse complement strand
TGATACACTTATTTCGTCTCTTATGATTCCAGAGGTCAACTTTTCTGGTACCCTGACGGCTGTCAGGACTGGTAGGTAGGATGCCTCATGAATGCCTGAGGCGCCGATAGTCCTGCTGCCTACGTCCCTTCTTCCTACCCCGTTGATTCCCCAGTCCCCACAGTCCTACCGTCCTCCTCGAGTCTCTCCCCAAACTTACCTATTTCCATCGAGTCACTCCAACCAACATACAATGCCAACTCGAAGCTATCACCAGATGCTGCACGCTATTATTGCCACTGCTGATCGGACATAAGCGATGATCTGATCAGTTTGCTTGTTTCAAGATTTTGTTTAGTTGCATATATATATTTCCCAGATAAATACTCTACTGAACTAGAGTTGCTAGCACTCCAACTCATCCAGCAGCAGTTGACAGCATGTCAACGGTTCTATCTAAACTTATTCTATGGTAACGAGAAGTTGAACTGATTAAACTGCCAATACCAAAAGATAACGCCCTCGAGCTAATTATTTACAAACGCCTGCTATGAACGCCGATTCTTTTTACTCTACTGTGCAGTGCACGAATCTCACCATTACAACATCTTCCTCACTCAACGACGCATCCAAAGGTCTTCTTGACCATTTGTTGACCTGCTCTGAGCAATATGTGCCAGCGCATCAATCGCTGGCTTCGTTAGCAACGCCGCAATACTCGCGAGCGAGGGGTGCATTGGCATACTCTGCATGTCCATCTTGGATCTTGTTGCGAAGTAGAAGTCTTCGTTGATCCTATCCTGCTCATGTTCGCCTGGACGATGACAAGGGCAGAACTCAAAGTCTGTCGATAGCGGCGGGAGATCTGGTGTGGACAATCGGGTGTCGATTGGTGTCCTTGGGCGCCAGTCTTCACTGAGAACGTCCCTCTCAGAGTCATAGATATCCAACTGTCTCTCTCTGGATTCTGTGGGAGCCGAGTGGCACCAGGATCCCGTGTGGGCAAGACCTCCATCCGAAGGCAGATGTGAAGTTTGTCCATTTGTTGGCAGGGAACCAATAATGTTCTCAAGCGAGACCCGAGGCTGCCTGCGAGGCGATGTCGAGTATAACTCATAATCTGAGTCCACTCTGAGAAGAGATGGCTGACTGGCATGTGAGTACATATCCAGGTTTGACAACTGGTGCAATCCACGTGACCGTGGGACATGAGTCCGTAGGCTCGCTTCAGCTTCAGCTTCTCTGCTCCGCTCAGCGCCATTGGAAGTGTCTGCCAGATGCGATGCTCCGACAAACTGGAAAGGTCCAGCTAGGCTTCTCGGCCTCGTTGAGAGTTGCTGTCTCTCGTCGGCCTCACGGGGTCCCATAGCTTGGTTATGGGTTCGCTTGAGCCTATAAGTAGGCGATGAAGGGGCAGATTTGGGAAAGGGACGACTGGCAGCCATCTTGTCATACAAAGGGAAGTATGTGTTATTGGTACAGAGATGCGATATGGGATGCGATATGATATATGGGCGTCAAGTGACGGTGACAGCAATGGAGGTGGGATATACAATGAAATGAGTCCTCCTGATACTTATCAGACTCTTGAGTGCTATCAAGTGATGAAACTGAAGAGCAATGGATGAATCGAGATGGGTTTGGAGTGATTTTTGATGGGTAGTGAGAAAGGGTATGAAGAAGGGAGAGAGCAGGAGAAAATATCGAGGGGGGGAGGAGGACTTTAAGTCGGGAGCTCATGGACGACAGCCCCCCGCACCGACCAATCAGAAGACAGTATCTCAACCTCACACAACCTCATCCTGGCCCTTCTCCCCATCCACACTTGGTTACAAGACTATCAACATATTCTTTCCTTATTGCACGTTGTTCGAGTTCATATAGTCGTCACTCAATTTGCCAGAAATTCTCCGAGTCGTATACTCGCCTCGCTGTTCGACCCTTTGGTTCCTGGGTCCAATGCGTGATGGGCATGTAGGACAGCAAACACCCCGCTGTACTATGCTGTCTATAAATCGACGCACTCGTAGGTTATTGTGTTACGGTGATTGCAGCTCGCGCAAAAAGAAGCGGCTCGTTTTGGGATGCACAGAAACCTCTTGATCTGTAATTGTAACTTGGCCGACATGCTGGTCGACGAATTCGTCACAAGGACAGCCGTCCTCAATCCATGTACACCTGTTGTGCCACTCGCATCTCTACTACACACCGATAAAGTTGGTCGCTGATGGGTAAGGCTTTTTTGTTGATGGTTGAAGTAATGCACGGCTACGAGTCGTTGACACTTGAAGTCATACAGACACAGATATCTATGTATACAGACTGCAAGGTTGGAAAGCAATGAGAGTAGATTGCGCAGTGCCTATTGGCACAATTACGAGCTATATGCATAAGCTTTGGTAACGTATCTGGTACTGTACTTACCTGAAAACTTCCGTAAGCCGTATCCTTGTCAGTTCCTAAGCCTAGGTACATATAACAATACCCCGAATAGGTATAAGTTGAAGTACCTGAACTTGTAATTCCTTCATCTTATCCCGTTTTAGGTACTGTACATCTTGAAATGAAGTAGATGCAGTGTCAAGGCACCACCACACTGGAAGCTGGATGTATCAAGTATTGCTTCGATCATATGTCTAATCAGTCGCTGATATACTTGGTCAGATCGACCGCTGAGTTGCTTCTCTCGAACACACAAGCCCGGATCCACAAGTGACATGAAGCGTATCTGTGATATGCAGTTTTACGAAATCTAATCCGAGTGGAATTTGTACTACTCTTAAAAAGCCATTACTTTGACAGCAAGAGACCTCATACCTTGAGACATCACCCGGTTTCTCCATCGCCCGTCTACCAATTATAGCTGCGTTACTCTGTGTACTGTAGATATCCAAGTACAACTTGCACAGCCAAACGTCTTGTCATACTGTCGACTACCAACTACAACGGATGAGGAACGTTGCATGCACGTACATGGGCTGTTCGTCGTGCGGGTCAAGGATGTAACTGTTAGTTGTGGCTAGAATCATCAGCCACAAAGCCACCCCTGTATGTAAGGCCAGTCGATCAGCGCCCAGCAGCAGCTGATGATGATACAAGTGGTACTCGGTACGCCCCAACGAGATCTCATTCAACAAACACGTCACTAAAGATTTTCTTCTTCAACAAGCGAGAAAAAAAAAAAAAAATTCAAATCTCATTCTTACACAGCTTCTCTGCTTGAAGGAATTAAAGTCCTGGTTCAAGGGCACCAAAACATCGCATGATCGGTACATCTTTCGGTGAATGGGTGTTTATCCGCCTATCCATCGCCTTCTTTCGCTACACGCCATTAATTTACATATTTCTCATCTTCCTCCTTCCTCTCATCCAGCCCGTCGAGACAGTATTTCCAGCTCTTTGTGTTCTCCTGGCAGCGTTGTTGGCAGAGACTGTGTACTACTTATTTATATACAGACCATTTCTCCGACGGCTCAAGCGCGATGCAATTCACCCGCCGGCACTTTCACGCAAGGAGCGAGAGGCGCTGTTTGAGAGGTGTTTTGGGAATGTGACGGCGCCGGATATCTATTTGAGGTGGTGGTTTTTGGATGCGGATCCGCATGAGATTCGGAGGGATAATGTGAGGGAGTTTATCTTGTGGGCTTTCTTTGAGAGGCCTGATGGTGAAGAGCTGGTTGGTGAAGATGGAGAGGCGGTGGAGGAGGAAGTTGAACATTATCTGAGGCGCCTGGAGAGACGACTTGGACGACCGCTCAAAACTGGGCGGGGAAATGCGAAAAGCCTTCGTCTCACACTCGATGGCATCACGACAACATATCGCAGTCTTCCCTGGTATATCGTCATCTTCATCGTCGATCAGGCCACCCATCTCGCCTTCCGCTGGCATGGATTCGAGTTCTATCGCCGACCTCGTTCTTCTGCCCTTCGCATGTTCCCTCCGCGACCACAAGAACTGTATCCAGGTCGACAATCTCCCTCTTCGAAATTGAGTTACTGGCACCGCCCGCACACAGCTCAAGACAAGCTTCCCGTTGTGTTCTTCCACGGCATTGGAATTGGATTATGGACGTATGTTCGCTTCCTGGCTGGACTTCATGAGACCGATGATGGAAGTGGAAGCGTCGGTGTAATCGCCCTCGAAATTCTACCAATCTCATTCCGCCTTACGCCAGCCATTCCTGATAAGGCCGAGTTCTTGACCCAAATGACAGCCATCCTGAATCACCATCGTTGGGAGAAATTTGCCCTGGTCTCGCACTCGTACGGCTCTGTCTTGACAACTCATATGCTCCACGACTCCAGACTCAAACATCGGGTACCATCACTTGTCCTTATCGACCCTGTTACCATCATGCTGCATCTTCCTGACGTGGCGTACAATTTCACTCGCCGGAAGCCAAAGCGAGCAAATGAGTGGCAGCTATGGTATTTCGCCAGCACAGATCCAGGTGTAGCGCTTTGTCTCGGTAGATATTTCTTCTGGCGCGAGAATATCCTGTGGAAGGAGGATCTTTTGGGAACTCAAGATGACGGCCGCCGTACAAGGCATGCTGCAGTGACGCTTTCTGGTCGCGACCTCATAGTCGACACAGCCACCGTTGCGGAATACCTGGGAGTTGATCTGGAATCGCGCACTCGGGGTGTAGTAGCCGAATCGCACAACGGTGTGGAGGTGGTCATGTTTCCAACGCTGGACCATGCGCAAGTGTTTGATGATCGATCAAGTAGAGATTCGGTGATTCAGATGGTTAAATCCAGATGTGAGAGTTAGTGGATTGCATCTCCGGTATAGCCTGAAATAGACAGATTGATGCGGACGATAATGAAACTCCTTGTTTGACGCTTTAATTCTTTGTTGAAATGACATCGCCACCGAAGTCAGTCAAGTCCGCGCGAATGGGAGTTGATCCATTTTGAATCATGAGTAGTTGAAAGTCTTCATCGGAATCATTTTTGATCTGGTGCTCAACCCATGCAGGCACAAAGGCAAAGTCTCCGGGTGCAAGTTCGTGGTGTTTGAGTTCAGAGTTAACGGCCTCGTTGACAATCAGGGTACCCTTGCCAGAGACAGTGTAGATGATAGTTTCTAGCCACAAACGTCAATTCTGTATCCTCAACATAGAAAAGGTAGTAACTCACCTTGTTCACTATTATGTCGAACCGTAGACTTGGAGTGTGGTCGCGTTGTGATGACTTTTATGTGTCAGTAACGCAGACCCGGTACTTGTGTCTGAAACAATCTACTCACCAGAGACACACATATTGTCGCACTTGCCCACGACAGCGGGACGTTCAATAACGGGACCTTCAACGGTTGGATGAGTCGGCTCGAGCTGTTTGGCACGTGTGATGTTGGCCGAAGCAGGCATTATCATCGGAAGGATCTCCGAGATAAGGGGTAAAAGGGAGGCCATCATTGGCAATTGAAGATATACAATTAATTAAAAGACGGTAAGTGCGAAGAAAGGGGATGGCTGCTGGTTCATTATAAAGAATCAAGACGTGACGTGAGAGGCAAAAGATGAAGGTATTCCCAGTGGTTATGAGCAGGAGATGACGTCGGTCTAGTAAACGGGTGGTGTACAATCTGCCAGCAAAGCAGAAGTGCAGTGAGTGCAGTAGTACAAAGGCAAAGGCGTGTTTTTGAGTGACGAAAAGAGCCGCGTGACCTCGGGATTTGGTGTTGAGATGAACCCTGATCAAGTACCAGACAGTATCAGGCCTCAAGATCCAATGCAACCTAGACCAAGCAAGACCAAGGTCTGGACCTGGACCCTTGGCAGCTACCAGCCACCGTCGCTAGTTGTAGGTAGTGGCTCTCGATATGGAAGCCAAGTACTCTGTATCTTTGTTTAGATTGATAATGCAGGGTCTATAGGATTCAGGTTAAACAGGTACGACTGCATGCAGGTCTTGGAAGTATTCTAACAGCTTGTACTCTCGTTTTTATTATGATAACCTTCAATTCTTTTCCTTCAAGTTTGTTGAAATGTTTACTATGGTACTTTAATTGATCGGCTAATGGATGACGATCCATCTCTCCACTTTACAGAGACCAACGGATAGGGTCATTGCCAAGGAGACATAAATCCATTTTAATATCATAAGAGATAAGAAGGCACTGCGATAGGAAATAAAATCACTTGGATATATTTCTCTTGTCCTGAAAGTGTCTTGGCCATTACTATCTTTGCACCTTTTCCTGGGTCAGTGTCTCCCACGGCTGAACTCCGCTTAGCTGCATTACATCCATCACTGGGGGTCATCACTGAAGCTCCCTTCAAAGCTCCCCCAAGTCCAGACCGTATAGATCAACATCTAGCTCGCCACCCCTGCCCGAAGCTGAAAGCAATCGACATAAAGTTAAGTAAAGGTAACTGACCTTCAACTTCTACCTCTTTTACCTTGATCAAGCTCATCATACAGACACTCTTTCTCAGAAACAATGTCTACCTCCAGTCAAGATCCCGAGTCACCGCTATCGGACCCATTGTCGTCATCGGAGCCTCAAATAGAAGTACCATCAGAAGACTCATTACTTCTCAACCTTCCGCCTGAGCTTATTGATAACATTCTTTCTCATCTTTCACCTTATGATCTCACAGCTATCTCCGCTACATGTCGTGATCTGCGCAAGCATGCTCTGTCCGACATCCTTTGGCACCCTCTCGTCCAAGAGAATGTGCCTGGTGTGACCATTACAAGTCCTCATCCCTGCAAGAATTATCATGACCTCTACGCCTCTCATGATCGCCTTTGGTTCCTTCCTCGACAAAAGATCTGGTTCTGCGACCGTGATCTTACTGGCAGACTCATGCTTGTCCGCTATGATCCTCGTCGAGGCTGTATAGAGGGTTACCAACTTCTCGCAAGCAGAGGTCGACCATTGCAACAAAGCTGGCTTGGTCAAGGCGATGTATTGATCCAAGAGTTTGACCCAAAAGTCAAACTCCATCTTGATAAGCCTGTTCTACAGTTCCGGGTGGGAGATGAGGCTCCAGTCGAGTTCACAACTCGACCTGGTGCCAACCGCTTCGCCGATGAGATGCCTGTCACACTCGATGACCGAATCGACGCTCTATTCAGCAACTTCATGTTGACATGCGAGCTCGACCAAGAAGAAGCAGAAGACAGCCTCAAGAGTACATTTCCATACGGCAACATCTGGCCACCACCATCGGTGCCATCGGATCACCATGTATCAGGCGGCAGCACGCAGATCACCGAGGAGGGCATCTTTGTCAACACGCCAGCGACCCGGCCCCGACGACGCAGGGATGTATCAGAGCGATTCTTCCGAGTTCGACAATGGATGGAAATGGCGGGCGGATTAGCTCGCGTTGGTATGGCTGCCGGTATGACTGGGATATTTAACATGCTAAGATTGTCTCGTCCCGCAGCGACCGGAGGTCTTCCAGGTGTCCACGTCGGCGAGGAGCTGATCACATACTCAACCCTCGATCCAAAACTGTACACGCCTACACCGTTGAAGCCGTGGAGAGGAATCTGGGTTGGCGATTACAGCACCCATGGATGCGAGTTCCTGCTTATTCACCAGCCTGACGACGAAATGCCGGCCTCGGACGAAGAACTAGGACTGATTCGCGGAGAGAGGGAAAGCGACGAAGTTTGGGAAGCGAGACGGGATGAGGAGCGCACGTATCAAGGACGACTCGAGGCTATTAAGTTAACGGGAGATCCCAACGTTCCGCGCGGAGAGATCACCTTTTTAGCCAAAGACTTGAGCAATCTTGTTGACGGGCCTCCTGCAGACCCTCGCTTCCAAGGTTCGAGGGCGGTATACAGCCAAGGCCATATTGCGGACACAGGGTTCATCTCAGGTAAGTACGAACGGGATTGTATGAAGAAACCAAGCTAACAATCTCGCAGATAGGTTTGTTGAAAGCCAGCTTATCCTCGTTAGTCATGATCGCATAGCGCAGCATTGGGTTGAGTTTGGGCATATTAGCTATTTCCAGAGGGTTGACATTGATCAGTTCCTGAAGGTGTAAGAGAAGAGAGAAGAAAATGTATACATAGATTCATCACTAGCATGTAAAAATTAGAGCATACAATTTGATCAGAAGTTGTAGATCATACGTGAGCAGGAATTAAGATCATATTAGACACCAGAACGCTTATAGGGATTGAACCTCTACATGCACACATCACTTTGCGGACCAACTCCAAGAAAACGCCGGTCCAGCATGACATAGCGCACCCAACTCAACTTTGCCCTAAACATGAAGTTCCAAACATGCTGACCTCGAACCGTTTTCACGTTCAAATTTTGCCAACACCCTTAATGTGTAGGGTAACCCAGAAACAAGTGAGAGGAGCATCATTATGCAGCCAGATGTCAATGCCATGTATTTCTAAGGGTATCACGGAATGATCCAGTATATAAAACCCATACGAAAACCAGTTTTAAATCCCGCCTGTCCGAAAATATTTGTTCTCATAACATCATTGACGTCCTGCATCCAGTGTCCTCAACTGGACTCGTGTGGGCTCAAGGCCCGGCGCTGTGGACGCATGGCTCGACTTGGCCGCTTCGCTTTTGTATCTTTTTTATTTTGATCGCAGTTTCTGTTTACTTGGACTTGGCCTTCTCAGCCTGAGCCTGCTCGTAGATCCAATCGTTAAGACCAGCACGGTTACTACAACACCAAATTAGCTCAACTCCCACACTTTCAGCGCCGAATTTACTTACCGGGCGATCTCGAGAGCGTAAAACTGCATGCGGGGAACAAAAATGGTGGTGTTCTCCTCGTACTCGACCTTGGGGCTGTCGCGAACCATGGTACCAAAGTTGTAGTCGTCGACCTTCTTCTCGTACTTCATCATGAAGTCGCGCCATCTGTTCTTGCCATCCTTGCTCTTCATCTCGTCCTCATTGACCTTGGCGGCGGGGTCGAACTCGGGGAAGGCCTCGTTGAGGTGCTCCATGATCTCGTCGTCAATCTTGGTGAGGCGGAGGGAGGAGCCCTTTACGCGCTCGAGGATAGACCAATAGGTCTGCATGTGCTGGACGACCTTGACGGCGAATTGCTTCTCGATCTGGGGGGGACTGTCAGTCACTGTCTTGTTTGGTATCGAGGTTTGGTGTGACGCACATCTTCGTTGTTCTGGGCATTCTCGGCATCAAAGTTCTTGGGCACGGGGGCACCGGCCATGTTATCGAGGGGATCCATGATGATTTGCTCTGCGCTCTTTGCGAGGGAATTTGGTGATGTTTAGTGTAACAGAAGCTTGTGCTTGAAGTTGCCGTTGGGCAAAAACCTTGAACGTGGGGCAATGATGATGGAGGGGTACAGAAGCCACAAATGATATCAGCGTATAGTGTTTGCGCTTATACGCACTGTAAGATCTTGCGATGGTTCCAGCAGCTACTAGAACAATGTACAGTGCAGATATCACGACAAGCATCCATGTTACTCTTGTTTCAGTACATCAAACAACCAAGATGTTCCACCATACAAACAGCAAAAAGTGATTGCCGACGCAGGCAAAAGATAATGCTTGCTAACTCCGGTACAGGGAATCGAACCCTGGGCTCCGCGGAACTGATCTCTCAGGTTATGAGAGCGCGAAATGTTAGCCACTACACCATACCGGAAGATGATTGGTGATTTTTGTTGACAGGGTGCAGGTAATTGGACCTCATCAGTCTCAATCGTTTTAGACCAGCTTGCGTCTTTCGCATTTGTTCAACAGGTAGGATGGATTCATGTTTACTACGCACTTCCCCGTCGTTGAGGGTCATTGACTACAAACTTCATCAGGGTTGAAACGCAAATAATTTGAACGTTTGTGAGCCAAGCAATCTAAACTCAGTATCCGCGTGGCTTGTTTGAGTTAAGCAATGTGATTTCGGCAGGAAAGCATCTAAGTCATTACAAGCTGATGGATGTGTCTTCCATTTGTGGTGCATCGTGTCCGTGAGCGATGATGACTGAAAAGCCTGCATGGGAGGGAATGCTCCGATACAAGCTGCTTTCTGATGCCGCTTTGCCTTGAGATTCCCAATATCTGATACGTAACTCTGCAAGCTCCCTTCCGTCAACTCCTCTCACCTCAACAATTGCGATCTTATGACGAAACAGGGAACAAGCAGTCAGATAACATATGCCCGCTTGACCTGGCAAAGTCGAAGGGAATATCTGATTGCATTGATGTTGCGGTGTGAATACACGGCTAGCTGCAGTAACACAGACTTGGACTACTGCATACGACCCATAGCAAAGACAAATGATAGGGGCTGGGTGCAATATGATACCGCCGCAGGACTGAGCTGGCTCCTGTATTTGTGACATCTAACGGAAGTAATCCTCTTTTGCTTTCCAGTTGCTTCTATTAGAAACATACGTGCGTGGCCTCCAATATGAATGTGTCATTGCTTTCTGCAGAAGAGCAGAAGAGGTTGGAGAACGTAGCTGTGCTTACCTGATCTTAAGAAGCAGACTGTGCGTAGAATCTCATAAGTAGGGGGCCCTCCAATCTTCATCAATATCCCCCTTTCTTCTCTTCGTTGCCTCTTTACTCCCCCACTCTTCGCTGACTTCCGTTTAAGCATCGGCGTTATGACTCCCCAAACCTGTGAGGGTGTTGAAGAAAGTTTCAACTGCCAGTAGCCCAAGCCCTCTTTGGAGCCATGAAGTTATCTACATCTGATCAAGACGAAGACTCCGTCCTTTCCTCAGTCCTGTCAGTGACTAAGGAGAACGGATAAACAGCCTGCCCAACTTCTTGTACTACACAGCATGCCCCTTCTCACTACCTTGGCGCACATCCTTATTCTCATTTATATTATATACATCAGCACGATGAACGTCTGTGTCCACATCGGACCAACAACGTCATCTTCCCGTAAGTTACTTAGCCCAAGTTTAAAGTCATGATGCTGACCATTTACATAGCTTCCAAGCGGCCTCAGACGTTGCCGTTGTCAAGCAGCTCTCTTCCCGAGTTCACCTTCTATCATTACGATCGTTGCTCCGCCGTCACTTTCCCAAGAGCACTCAGGCAGCTGATCTGCGCAGGCCAGTACCATGCCTAGCATCGGCATCGAAAGTCTGCCATTCTTTATTTATGAAGAGATCGCAACTTACTGCGACAATAAGACTTTCACACAGCTTATCTTAGTGAGCGGAAACTTCTACAACTGGTTTAACGGATCGCACCTCAAGAAATTCTGTATGTACAACCACCTGCATTTGGTCACATACTGGTCAAAGGGGCTACTGAGCGAGAGAAGCCCCCGATTCACGACTCCAACACCTCTATATATATATGGCACATCACCAGGCCTTCCAAGCTCTTCGCACAACATTACCAGGCTTGAGGTTGAACAACATGTGGGATGCAATGATGCACCATCGGCCACTGAGACACATTCAAACACATATTCATACAAACTCAAGTGCTTGCACTTATACACATTCACATACCGTCACACCTATGGAAGGTGATGCCTACTTGTCTTTGTCTATATATGGGATATCGACAGTCTAGGGTCGGATGATGTGGAAGTCTTGATCCTTTTGCTGGGATCTCTGATGACGAGCACAACGGAGATAATTCTAGACAGGAAGGTGGATACGAAGATCAACACCACAACGAGCAGGACACCGACGAGCAATAAGATGATAGGGTCACTATTCTGTTTTCTTTTATATGCACTTGCTACTTTTCTTCTACTCCTACGTCTGTCTTTGGTGGATTCTATCATCTACCTGTACCATCTACCTGTACCATCTACCTGTGCCCTCTTCCTGCATCCTTTACCTCTACCGCCTGCCTATACCGTCTACCTGCACCATCTACCACACCTCAGCAGTACCACAGGACAAGTGGTCCTATGTCTATAACCTCCTGACTCGCAAACCCGTCGGCCTTAGCTAGACGGCCCTTTATGGGCAGGACCAACCTATACCGAACAGGGAAAAATGGTTCAATCGCCCACAAGCGGTGTTTCAAGAAATAGTCAAGCACGAGACCGTGACTCTGACACCAAGGCCTCTTTGGTGGTTGATCATTTAGATGCCATTGATGGGAACGAGCCCCGACTTCAGGACTTTGCAAAGATTGCAACAAACAGGAGTGCTTTACTTGTGGCCATTGTAGCTGTCGTAAGCGAACTCAGGTATGTACTCTGTCCTCTATAACTGGATTCTGTACACTAACGGCATTGCCGGCAGCCCGGCCCAACTGGACGCTATCAATCTTCTCATCCCATTCCCTGGCCATGCCGCTGTCCTGATGGTAATGATGTTACTCGGTGTCGCCATATGAGTACAAGACTGCCGCCTATGAAGAGGTCTCAGAAGGAGAATCCGTCAGATGTTGTCGAGGGCTGTTGTGCAAAAAGTAGACTGAAGGACACTTATTGGTGGAGAACATACATTTTTCCGTCTGGAATCAGATCGCAACCTCATCTTTCACATTGGTCAATTCTGGGATACGTCTCCTGGACCGATAACGCCGGCAGAAGTACAAGGCTTAAGCGCAACTCTAAGAACTGAACTATTACCCGTTGTACTTGTCATGTCTCAACACTTGATATGGAAGCGGAAGTCAATGCTCTTTTCAACAAGAACAATGAGCTATATATATACTTGGTACGTACCAACGCTCTAGCCTTTATCAAGATAAACCCCCAACTAACACCTTGCGTTCTAGTCTTTTCAAACTCTTGATCATTGGACCTCTGGTCTCATCATCTGTGTCTGAAGAGCAAAGTACCCGGTTGTCCGATCTCTTCAGAAGTCGAGACAACCGTTTTGTTTCCTGTCACTCAGTTCAAGGCCATATCACCTCAGCTCTTCTTGCATTACCTGACAAGGCACAATCGGCAATTTGAAAGGGAAGGGAAAGTAACCAGAACTCTCCATCCTGACTGCTTGAAGGTAGACCGTATTGTCGATGGTGGATTCCAATCTCCAGAGCTTCTTTGCAACCGACTGTGGGGAAAGCGCTTCTTTGTTGGGATTATTGCCCATGGAATGAAATCTCACTGGACTTCTTTTATCTGGGACTGTGTTGCTGGAGATCTCATGTTGCCTATATGTGGCGTGAGTTCCTTGCTAAACACGGATGGCCCTTTAGCTTCAATATGATCTAGCTACCTATCACTGAGCAGCCTGATGCGATTTTATGTGGCCCTCTGTTAGTCTGGATGCTTTTCTGAACTCTACGTGGCCTTGTAGGCTTGACAGGTGACGAGGTCAAGGCTATCCAAGGCAATCTCTGCCACTACATGACAACCTCGAGGCCAGGGAACAGGCTATTTCAAGGGGGCCCAGGCTAGCTTTGGATAAGGCCTCACATCTCCGGCAAAACCAATTCGAAGGTACACTGGAGTTGTCTGCACCAGAACGGCTATGCTTTACGAGGAGAAGGACAAACTGTACCTTTTGGTCCAGAGCATCACGCATCTTTCCAAGCGGATGTGATACAATGAGAATCAAGAACGTGGACTCTTCACTCAGGAACTTCCAGTTACAAGACAAGTATCTGGGACTGAACTGGGACGTACCACCTCCTGATGGAACTTCGTTTGAAACCGATATACATGGCTCCCCACATCTTGCTCATGTCCTTAAACAGAGCAGAGAAGAGCTGTGGTCCCCTTAATCAACGCATCAACGACACGATAACAGCAGCTTCCATGAAGGTCGGAGATAACCCGACGGTACCGTTGTAGGTGACCGAGTCTTAAGAAGATGTTGTCTACCACCAATACCTGAATCCAGACGAAGATTCCTGGATGAGCAAGGGATCGGAACCACAATGACGCTGTGGCAACTACGACTGTTGGCGCATCCCCTCACTTGTTCGTGATGAACTCAAACCTGATCTCGATATCGTCGATGAAGCAGCAACTATGAATGAGCGTTCTAGCTCAGCACCCAAGGCAAGAGCTGTGGTGACTGCGCCACTGAATAGCACATCAACCCTATGAGCATCGGTGCATACATCAACATGCACGAAGGCTTCTCTGCCTCTGGTTCGATTGCAGCCCGGCACCAAGAAGTCCCCTTTAACATGGCCACGAACTTAGTTCCAACGACCTCTCAGTGATGAAATCCTGGATCAAGGCAATGTTCAAGATTACCTGTTATGCTATCTACTACCACTACACTCCGAATTTCCTGTTCCGGTCTCACTCCCAGCTAGACCTGGTCTTGGTTGACGAAGCTATTGCTCTTCAAGCACTACTCTGACACTTGCACTGTTACTCATCTGGGTCCTCTTCTTCCCTTTTCGGTTCAGCTTCCTGGGAAGGCCTGAACAACCAAGTTCGCGGTTTGCCCCAAACAGCTAGATCCAAACACCGGGGTGAAAACATCAAGGGCGCATGTGACAGGCAGGACTACAGGCCCATCTCCCTGACGAAGCTGAAGAGTACGTCAACCGCGCTCTCGTAATCTTTGCGACCCGTTTGCCGCCTTGGTTATCACCCCCTCCTTTGATCACTGACGCTGAACTACCCGGGTCATTGAAGGCGGACGATTCGCCGCAACCAGCTTTCACAAGGGGAATGTATTTGACATCACCAAGCACCAGGGCGAAGGTCAAAACTCCAGGTACCGAGTCCAGTGGGTTAGATCCTCGCCGAGGCAAACCACCTGGGAGCAGCGACCGTGTATGGTGCCTCTCTCGACGACTCAACCTCAGTGGTGAGCACAAGAACCAGCGAAGATGAGGAATTTAGTACCATGCTTTCAGCTTGCACAGACGAGAAGCTCTCACACTAGAACATTCCCTTCCAGTCACCTTATCACCATGTCAAAAGCGATGATGACGTCCATTAGTTGCGGAGACCCCTGACTCCAACGCTCCTTCGGATCCTTGGAGGACCTCTGATGAGAAGGTAGCCGCCCACGAATGATGACCCTATCGAGAAGTCGACAAGGAAAGGATCTGTGCGAGAAAACTTCAATCGACACAGGAATTGTGTCTATTCCTCAAATGTCTTTCTACAATGATGCGGATATACTCTAC
>JABFEW010000488.1:0-25511 GCA_013618405.1 Fusarium hainanense | reverse complement strand
AAATTACCAAGTTGCTTACAATAATATCTTTTAGAGTCCTTATTAACCCTGGCTACGTGCTGGGCCAAAGATCCGAAGTTTATTGAAAACGCAACGATAATTCACTCTGAACCCGTCTTGCGTGGAGAACTCGTGTATAACTCGTGTGAGATCTGCGTGGACTTGGCGGAGTCTACGTGGTAATTGAAAGCTTGCGGAGGAAGCTATCGCAGTTCGTAGAATTGACGGTTGACGATACCTTACCAGCGCGTAACTCGAAACCTCGGCGCCTTCAAACGCGACGACAAGTCAATTTCTGTCCCTTTTGCGTGTATATCTCGTGTAGAATCCGTGTTAGCTTGGCGACGTTTACGTGGTAGTTGAAAACTGGTGGACACCTTGTAGCATCGATGTTTACAGGCCTTTTCCGAGATAAACGACTCACGCTGCCTTGGAAGTATCCTGGGTAAGCGAAATTACTGTAATCAATTGACAGATGATATGAATTATATAATAACTGCACGACTGCTGGGTGAAGCTATTCCTGGAGGATGTACTTGTTAAGTGCGTCTCTAACAATTCGAACACACCACTCAGAAACCTTAGGCTATTGATTCTAATAGTAGGATTCATTGATAACAGAGACTATTGTAAAAACAGAGGATTTACAAGATATTGGAATCAGCCAGGATATACCTGATAAACTGACTCCCCAAACCTTCACAACTCCCCTTTTCCATCTCTAAAAACCTCATCATACCATCTTTCCTTAGCCTCATCCTCATCATACTTAGTCTTGCAAACATCCGTAAACTCATGTCTCTCCCAAGTCGCAGTCCCGTTCATATCCACCACAAAAGTCTGCGGCTTCTTCATAGACTTTTTAGCCCTCGACTCCCAGTATATCAACCGTTCGCCCTTGACAACAATTTCCAGTAGAGGTGAAGCTTTAACTTCCTTGAGTTGGTTCTCGAGTAGTTCGCGCAGGTAAGGAAAGTACCAGATCTTATCCCACCAGAGATATCGTCGTTTCTTGGCGCCATCTTTGTGGGCGTTGTGATGCACGACTACGGGGATTGCTTTGGAGTAGAAATCTGCGTAGAGAGGCATTTCGCCCCAGTCTTCAACAATATCCAAATCGCGGGCTGAGATGTCGGAGAGGGGGTTTTTGGACTTGGAGATGTCGTCTGGAACTCCTTGAAGACGAGGCGATATGTTGAGAGACTTGGATTTTTCAGCGATGGCGGTTTTATCGTTAAGGGTGATAATCTCTCCATCTTGTTCTTCGAAGACCGTGGGAATGAAAAGCTGTTGGGTATAGTCCAAGCCAACGTGGTACTCAAATTCCTTGTGGAGGTCCTTAAAGTCCCTGTCCTGAGTAACACTAGTATGTGCGCGAAGAGATCGTCTCCAGATTTCCTGCTCAGCAAAAATCTCTCCAAAAACACCTTGATCGCTGTACAGATTCTTGCCGTTGACGAGACCGCGCTGCATACGCTCTTGAACACGCCGGAAGTATCTTCGCATATCACCCACTGGACCGATCATGCTACCGCTGTTGAGAAATTTGGGTCGAACTTCATGGAACTTGTTTGGGTCACGATCTGTCTTGGGGCCGTATAGATCTTTGCGGACTGGACTTTCAGGAAGTTCATCGCAGTGAAGCACGGAACCTGAAGACGAAGGAGGAAAGCATTTCTTTTGTGCTGAGACGATGATCGTTTGCTCAAATGGTGAATCACCACGTCCCTTCCAACCAGCTGCAAGACGACGATTCGCTTGTGTATTCGCTTCATGATATCTTTTGAGGAGAACATCAGGAGGAAGCTGAAACCAACAGTCATAAGAATCAGTCAAAACAACAATATCATTCTCCTCGAGTCTATTCTCCTTGGGTGTGTCAGACTTGGTAGCGAGGTCAAGATACTCGAGAGTACCAGTGATTTTCGCAAGATGAGAACCGCCTTTCCATCCTTTTGATGGATCAAATTTCTTGCCCCAGTTGACAATCACAGGACTGGGATAACCCAAAGCGATAGCGCTGGTGACTACCTTGCAGAGATCGTGGGCGGGGTTATTGGCGGGAAGAACGATTGCTAGACGACGGTCCTTGGCGACAAGATGGTTCATAACTGGCTTTGTGCTACCGGCTACTACATCGCCATTTAAGAAGAATGAGCGGCCCTAAACAGTCAGTAACTCATGAGTAAGCGGAAGAAGGGCGATTTACCTTTAGTGAAGTCAGACACAATAACCCAGGAACGAGAAGGAAGACCGCAATGAGGATTGTCATGGTTCGGAGAGGCAGCCGGAGTAGTTTCTTGGCAAACATTCCCCAGCAGCGTGATGGCCCGGCGGACTTTTCTAAACTCTCCGGGTCGGATCTCGGAGATGATGGTTCTAGCCGTTTGTACTGCCAAGAAGGCATGATTCTGCGGAGGTAGTCCATGGTGAATACTTGGACAGAGGAAAGATAGTACCAGAGCTGAACGGGACATGTGCACGCGACAGCTTTCTTATGTTTACTCTCTCCTACTCCGTATCATTCCTTCCGCTGTAATTGTGGTTCATCCTTGATTGTCACTCTTGGCCTCATGCTATCCTCTTGGCTCACTCTTGGCTGTACGAACCTGCTTACCACCATTCAGGCCTGACTCGGCAAAGTATAGCATCTTGGCATATGCACCAATATCCAAGCGACTCCAAAGCTCAACCACACAAAGACTTTCTACGTGTGAAACTCATCAGTTCAGAAATAGCAATCGTCGATCACTTCCTCAGTGAGAAAAGCCAAGGGAATAGCCAGGAGATTACTCGACTCTCCCCGACGGTCCGGTCCAATGGGGGACAGCTGGTGCCATAATCCCGTCTTGGCCTTGCCGAACCACCCGACCGGAAGATTTGGTGCGCCAGAAAGACAAGTTTAGGGTTAGTTAGCTGGGGATCAGACTAGGCTAACGGTATTTCGTGGATCAGGTACTGCAAAAGTCAGTCATATGGTAGTGTCTTGGAACAAGTCTTGACATCATAATGGGCTTTTTCATCACTCCATATTTTAATAACGGCATCATTATAACTTCTTTACAAAGTAACTACCGACTAATTCCACTTGTCCATTTACGCCTACTAGACAACCCTTGCATTCGGTCGCCGACTCGCATCGGGCGTGTATGCCTCGTGGTCAATATTACACGTCCCCCATTTCCTCCACCAACGTCGACCATATGACATTCCCTTCCTATACGTCCACTGGTTATTAGGCGTCTTGCGGACCTTTGGTCTTCCATGCATACCTGTAAATGTCAGTATTTGATCATGTAATAAAGATAGGGCGCTTACATCTCCCCTTGTTCTTCTTAAGTCGGGTCGTGAACTTGCGGCAATCAGAACAATACCTCCTCTCCCCCATCCATCCCCGTAATCTTGTAAACAAAGGACAAGAAATACAAAGACAATGTTTCTTGCAGTAAGGCACATCACACGATGGATGATCATCAGGGTAATAATTACACCGGTAGCAAACACGTCCAGAAATTGTATGCCGTTTCTTTCTGTGCTGCCAGGCGTTGTAATGCAACTCCTTCCCACGTACGCCCTCGCAAGTGGATCGATAATCCATCTCTGATTTGCTAACGGGACATCCATGGGGAACATCAGCCGTTGAGCCAAGCTGATCCACCCATTCGAGCTTTGGTTTGGAGGTGATGAGTGGTGTGGAGAGGAGACGGAGTTCGTGGGATGTAAGCGAGAGACAAACAAGGTCATTTCTGGCGCATTGTTTTAGGACCTCTAATTGGATCTCTGGGGGGAATTGGCGGAACAGTGTAAAGTCCATGGCGGAAATGACGGATAAAATAATGTGGGAATAACCGGTGTTATCTTGGCAGAGGATGGAGTTACGCGTTGACGCGAATGATGTGAAGGATTAGGAATGAGAGGCAACGAATAGAGACAGATAGACTGGTCATTTGCTTCATTTTAAACGCGACATTGTCGCGGTCTATTCTTAGGCAGCATTGCATCCATTCAAGCATAATATCACGTGGCATCCTTCCGGAGTCCATTTGTGGATGTTCTGCCTAATTTACAGGGATCTTGATCCAACTAATTCAAGGCAGACTTCCTTATCTTATCGGTAACAGGGTGCGCTTTAATTGAGCTTGAAACGGTAGGCGCAACCGGATTTAAACACTCTACTTAACATAAAATTAAATAGAAGCACAAAATACTTAATTCTACAATTGCAGATATCTAAATAGTTTCCAAGACTGAATTCAGACTTCAGTTGTTGATGAGTTTATGTTAACCCCTGTGTTTAATTGATCGGATGACTCTCTACGGAGTACAGGGCAAAAAGTCAAAAAGTGAGGTTCTGCCCGGGCTCGAACCGGGGACCTTCTCGGTGTTAACGAGATGTCATGACCAACTAGACCACAGTACCAAGCTGTTTTTGTTGCAGGGATCCTGTCTTCAGCACCTAATATCCTGAAGGCAAACAGCCGACGGAATAATTCTTTCTCCTTTTAATCCAGTCAATGCTTGCAAAACTCCAAGGCCTCGCTTCAAATAGTGAATCCTTCAATTGACGTGTCGTTACATTCTCAGGGTGACATCCTACCCGCCATCTCATGATTGGTTACCCATGTCTTTGCCAAGTCGGCGCAGTCGGGTGGCTGTAACGGCTGCGATGTCACTTGGCACTGCGTTCAGCACGGTCAATTGGCTGTTCAGGGTAACAAATCAGGTGGCTTGGGGTCTTGGACAATTGAATCGGGAATCTTGCAGCGCCTGGTATCGTATCTCCCCTGCACAAGCGAAATCAGGTTCCAGGGATGGGGAGATGGAGTTTTTAATTACTGTTTCTGTTTTGGGATTGCTATGCCAGGTGCCTGACTATAGGTTAGCATTAGATGTGTGGAAGAACACTGCAAAGCACAGCAATCCATGAAAATACAACGAAGACTCTACTCTACGGCTGCAAAGTTCCAAGTGATACACTAAATATTTACCAAAAATGCAGTAGTATCTGTAGAATGGAATGAACATTATTGGGAGAAGTAAGTTGTAATAAAACTTATATTTCAATGTCAAGTAATATTTCTAGCTACAGCACAAATTATGTTCTTTGCATAAAAATAAAACGAGATACATGCTTACATAGACTGACTTTGATTTCTATTAGGTTATTGATTAAACTTAACGCTAACTATTACACTACTCATGTTATAAATACCTTACTGCTAGGCATACCATTGTCCTGGTACCGGCTCCTGGACGTCATGAAGTTGCGTTCCGAAACTCAGGTGACCAACTGCAACGTTTCTGTCGTCGAGGTAGGCAGAGGACCCGTTCCAGGAGGATGGTGTTTTGACGGCTCCCCAACGGACTGGGTTCCGCACGACCTCGCTCAGGTAATCCTGTGCATCGAGAGCCTCGGACTCAGTCCCGTACAATGCCTCTTCTGTTTCATTTCCAGCTCCATGGTTGTCTACTGACACGAGAGGCTCACTATCATCAGTCGAATTTCGCAGACTAAGCATCTCATAGGTTGAGTCTTCATCTCCTTCTTCTGGTCTTGACTCGAGGCTTAAGCCCTTTTGCAAACCACTGCCAGGATGAACACTGCCAGGATGATTGCCACTGTCGTCTTCTAGAATTGGAACGTGACACGCTGCAGATATAACAACAGAGCTTGCTCCTGCCAGAGGCATCGGAGTCTTGACCTTTCTTTGCCCCACTAGGGTGGGAATAATGGGTAGAATGATCATGGTAATAAAGAGTATGAGGATCGTGAGAGTTGAGTAGCCGATACCAACATAAGCATCTATGCTCAAACCAGTCTCTGAGGCACCCTTTCTGCGCTGTTCAGAGTCATCAATTTGTTGACTCCACTCGTAGTAATCTGCATGGAAAAAGGTTAATTGTGACTGTACTGATTGTTGTGATTATCCAACGTACCTCCTTCCGCTACAAAAATATAGAAAGCATTTGACACGAGCCAGTGCGTGAAAATGCTAACAATGATCAATGGAACACTGTATCGATATGGTAGCTGTAGTCGATATGCCGTCCGCTGTTGACCTTTGGGCTGGGATACCCGAAGTGGGCGAAAGTCTCCTCCATACGAGTTCCACTCTTTTTCAGCGCACAGGTGAGTGTAAATGTTATTGTATATGAAGTAAGTGATGGAAAGAAGAAGTTGTGGCAAGTTGGCTCTCAGAACAAAGTCGATGAAGTTGACTGCTGACGCTGGAGAGATTGATAGTATTCCGTTGCTCATGCTTTGAAGCAAGCTTTGTCCGGCCAGAGGGGTACTTGAATTTGCTGCGATAAGTCCAGCGGCGAGGAGAAGGATATCCATAGACAACATTCCATAGCTTCGGGCCCAGGTCTGTCGATCGATGGCTGACAGCCAGCTTTGACGCGTTGGTGCAGCGGTCATTGCAAATGTGCAACCAGCTCCCATGTCCTCTTCAAGGTCCCTGTCCATAAGGCATCTTCCAGTCGTGTTTTGGTCTGGAAAGCGGATGAATGATTCGATAGCGTCGCCCAACACAACGAGGGGCTGCTCTTTCGGTAATGTCAACAGAACGGCGAGACAAAGGACTCCCTTGACGGCAATGGAGGCAACAACGATGATGAGGAGTTGATTAGAGATAGCTACTTTGCACTTTTGAGATAGTTCGTCGACCAAGCAGTATTTGAGAGTCAGATTTGTCGCAGCTTCGTTGGCCATGTAGGACGAAGCGTAGGGGTAAAACTCAAATGTGTAATCCGATGGTAGACTTCCAAGTCGTTTCGACACAGACTCATTGGTCGGGATTCCCACCGCTCGGCCACACGTTTGGCTACATTCACCAGTCGGTCTCTGATCGGAACTGACACTGGTTTTGCAATCAGCAGCATACCAAAGGGAGTTGCTCTCATCAGCAGGGACATGCCTATCCCAGAAAGTCTTATCAGTGGTAGAGTTGAATGGCTTGAAAAGTGTGGTTCGGTTCCATCCTTCCTCATCCTCCGACATGGAAGTCTTGTTTTGAGACTCAACAACCATCACCACATCGCCAAAGGTAACGCGCGGGTTGCAGTAGACGTACTGCCAGATGCAATCTCTGGTCTTGAGCTTCTTCCAGGACCTGGCATAACGAGATGCAGCCTCTATCTTCTTCGACGCGTTACTAGACGGATCAAAGTATTGGCTCACGTTTCGAGGCAATCCATATCCTTCCCAGTCAGTATCACCTCTGGGAGGCCATAGTGCTGCCCCGGACCCGAAGTACTTGGCACCGTCGACGAAAGCCTCGGATGATATAGTGAGGTGCCAGTCAGTCCCCAAGTTCTCGGTTGCAAAGACAGCAGAGTTGAAGAAAAGATGAAGGGGAAAAGAGCTGACAAAGAAAAGGATCCAGTATACGAACTTGATCTTCGAAGTCCAGAAGACGTTCCGCAGTGACTGGACACCAATTTTGAGGGCCCGATTTGCTCCGTGTGCTTTGTCGACTTCAGACCTCGTCGGAGAGCTAAGGACTTGCATGAAGAAGTTGGAGGAGGCTAACACGCCTGTGGAGCAGGCGTTAAGCAAGAGATGCAGCCACGTATTGACTGACTTCGCCTTGCTGCATTTTCCATGGAAGAAGACAAAGTTCCTATCGATACCTCCCGATAAAGAAACGCCACGATAGATAAGGACAGCGCCAAAAATGGTGAAAATGAAGACGACGATAGTGTTCAAGGTCGCGATAACACGCCAACCGCTACCAAATATTTTAGATAGCATGGCGAAAACAGTGAGATTTGAAACGATGGATTTTATCGGTGGGAGTACGAAAGAAGGGTGCATATAAGTAGCATCTAAAAATAGAAGAAGGCGAGAGCCTGACTTTCGTGCCCTGAAGAGGACGGTAAGGCTGCGGTTCCGAACGCAGGATTGGCTGCACTTACCACAAGATCAGCATTCAGCTGAAAAATAAGCGACAAGGCGTTATTTCATGGCTATCATTCGCCGCCACAGCCACACCAATGTTGAGGAAGTGAGAGCCGAGTTTAGTTGGGAGAGTTGCTCTATACCGTTAACAGTAAATTAAGCCAAGTGATTACAAGATCGTAGGCAAGAGCCAAGCATTAACAAATGCCAATAGCTATTATGTTACAGGATGGTAAAGAAGTAGCTATGGGAATAAACATTTAAACATAGAGATAGGAAGGACTTCTCAAATTACTAGTATCTAGTAAGGTATATAAAATCATCCAGTAATTGATAATAAAGCGCTAAGATTATAAGTGTATTTAACAGTTGTATTAAAGAGGAAATTAGACTTAGTACTAGTATCCAGTTAATTAATTACTGGAGTATCTCTAACTTGCAGGTTTGTATCTTAGAAGCTTAGCAATTAGTATTTCTGAGATTTTAAGTAGCTCTGAACATCTGCCTTCAATGCGTTATTGGTCAGACAGAAAGTAACATGTATTTCTGCTTCTGTGTGAGAACTAAGTACTGTGGAACAATCAGCTTCGATCAGAAGGCCACCGAAGAATTTGTATCAATTGAGTGAATCACCTGGTCATCAATTATATCTTCTTCCCATGTGAATCATCCCAGAGCTTCAGACCCGTGATGAAAAGAGACGCAAAGCTACGTGATTTACCACTATAAAAACTCCACTTCCATCAATCCAATCTCAGTCAATCTTTACTCAGACAACATACTAAACACTATCAAGTTCTGAATGCCACTACAATCTCACATATATATACTACGGTCTCAGGCAAAACCAACATGTGTACAAGAACCAACAACCGGACTGTCTGCCTCGTCTGCCAAACAGTCTTGTCGCAAAGCTTCAGCGAACATTGCTGCCTCAAGTCTAGGGGTATCTGGGGAAGGTGTAGAAATGTGAACAATGCTACTAGTACTACGAGTGTTGTTTGTGCGGAGTGTAGAAGGAAGCGCAAGCTTACGCCGAAGGATTAGGCAAGTGATTGAGGCTCTGTGCAAGGTAGAACAGTTGGTTGGTGGAACAAGGAGTCTTGTGAACAATATGAGATAGATAATATAGACTGTTAACAAGAAATCTGTTCTTCAATGCTGAACATGAGAGTAACGATTTGAAAAGAGCACTGAATGGCTGTTATAATGGTGCGTTCCCCCATTGCTTTGTTCCAGATTACTGACAGCTATTGTTCAACAACGAAAGGCTTGTGAAACAATTGCACTGAATGAGTGTTCTCGTAAGTCTATAAATTGGCATTCTTCCACTGCCCAACTCAAACTCAAACCAAACACATCAACAACAACTTGAACTATATACCAACACCACTCATCAGCTATACAACAAGCCCTTCTGACACCAAGTATATCTTAAGAAACTCAACAGCAGCACAATGTGTATTAAATACATTTTCACCGATGATTGCGCTTGCGGCAAGGAGCTCTGGCGTGACACTCGTGATCGACCTTGCGATAAAGCAGACGGAGTGATGGGAGCATGCGGAAGTACTGAGGAGGTCTGCAGTAGTACAACACTTGAATGTTCTGAGTGTGCTGAAGCGCGCAGGAAGAGGGAGGCGGAGGATGACGATGAGGAGGAGGAGGCCAAGTAGATTCAGTAAGAACAGTGTATGTGAAGGCTAGTGGACTACCATAGACTCACTGTCTCTTTAGGTCAATAAATACAAGCTTTCCCCCTCCCAACTCGAACTGGTCCTTCCGTAGTAAATACAGAGAACAGCAATCTCAATCTCATCAGTAATTATAGAAGCCGAATACATAACCACTTCTCAAAATACCTATATCGTAGACCAGCACTATGTGTTACGAATATATCACTACCGAAGATTGCTACTGCGGCGTTGAAGTTAACCGAACGATTACACAATGGTGGTGTGAAGAGGCGGGGGTCGAATGGGCAAGTTGTGGAAAGTATATTTGGGAACCAGAAAGTATAGAAAAGGAATGTGAGGACTGTGAGAGGAAGAGGCTGAGGAAGCAGAAGAAGAAAGAGAAGGGAGATAAGCATAAGAATAAGGACGATAAGTATGAGGTCTACTGACAGTGACTCAAGTAAAGGGCTCAAGATAAAGCATAGAATCACTGTCCGCTCAGATCTATAAATAGAGCTATTTCAGTCCTTGACTTTAACTTGGCTCTTCTACAATAAATACAAAGTATAACAATCTCAATTTACAACAAGACCAAACTTAACACTAACTATATCCTAAAGACTATTAATAGCAGCACTATGTGTACCCGATATATCTTTACCGATGACTGTGACTGCGGTGTTGAAGTCGCACGATCGACTGCGGCTAGGATGTGTGTTAAAGCAAAGAGGGTCTGGGGGGACTGTAAAATGGTTGATGTTGTCCCGAGAAGTACAAGGGTCGAGTGTGCAGACTGTGAAGAGAAGAGGAAAAAGAAGGAGAACCCTGGCACAGATGATGAAGATGATAAGTAAGGTGTCACTGCTAACCGCGTATCATACAAGGGTTTCAAGTTAGTACTGAATCGCTGTGCGTTTAAGTCTATAAATACAACCTTTTCACACCCTAACTTAAACATAACTCTTCTATACTAGACATACGATATAACAATCCTATTTACAAACCACTAATACCCAAAAAAACAACATATATCTTTCATATCATCGCTATGTGTCTCCAAATGATCTTTACTGAGACTGCTACTGTGGGAAACGGGTCTCTTCAGTTACTACAAAGGAGATGTGTCATCTTGTGGAAGAGAGATGGGGTGATTGTGGATTTGTGCAAGTTATTCCCGACAGTAAGAGGGTTGAATGTGCGAAATGTGAGGAGAGGAAGAAGAAGGAGAAGCCTGAGGATAAGTAGGGAATTACTGTTAACAGTGAATCTAACAGGCCTGTAAGCTACCACAGAATCACTGCCCGCTTAAGTCTATAAATATAACCTTTTCCACTTCTTAAAACTTAGCTCTTCTATAACAAAAACATTCCAAATCCCATCAACTATATAACAACTAAGCCCAAAACACCGATATCTTATAAATCTATCAATATGTGTGTCCAAATGGTTTTCACTGAGGACTGCAAATGTGGCAAGCAGGTTTCTCGATTTACTACGAACGAGAAGTGTGACGATATTAAGGACAAGTGGGGAGATTGCGGTTTTGTTACTGTCATTCCAGATAGTAAAGAAGTCGAATGTGCGGAGTGCAAAGAGAAGAGGAGGAAGAAGGAGAACCCTGACGATGATGATGAAGATGAGTAGAGGGTCTAATCTTACATACTAAAGCTTGTAGCTAGTAGCTTCATAACTATACTATAAAAGGACGCGATTTCGATTCATGTTAAACCTTCCACAGTGATGGGTATTTAAACTGTAACATCCTAAATATAATAACACAGCAACTATCTCCTCCTGATCTCGACCTGAGCGAAAGGATCACAAACAGACATGAACCCCATCTCCATAACCTTAGGCTTATACCCATCCTTAAGTCTAAAATCATACTTCATCAGAATCTGCGCAAGACAAAGCTTGAGTTCAGTTCCAGCAAAGAACCGTCCTGGGCATTGATGTCTTCCCATTCCAAAGTGAGCATGATCAGGGCTGGACTGAACCAACAAGCCAAAGTTGTCACCTGCTTCGTGACGCTTGTAGAAACGATAGCCGTCGAATTCATCTGGGTTCTCGTAGGTTGGTGGGTTGAGCATCTCACGACCGTCCACGACGATGTGAGTTCCTTTCTTGAGGGGTGTACCGTCGGGGAGGATTGTGTCGCGGACAACAATACGTTCAAGCAGAACTGCAAGAGGTTAGTTATAGAATGTAAAGATAGCAAAAGACTTACCAAGAGGAGGAATTTGTCGCTGACACTCCTTCATAAAACTATCCAACAGCCCCATCTTGACCAAACTCGCACCAGTAACACCATCACCCATAGCATCCTGAATTTCCTTCCTCATAGGCTCAACATACTCAGGCCGCTTAGCAATCTCGATAAGAATCTGCCTAAACAGCTCAGGCGTAGTAAACAAAGCAGCCATAGCAAGAGCTAACTGGACATCACCAGGTTCAAATCCCTCAGCAGCCGAGTTTTCCATCGTCCAAGCAAGAGCGTCGTAGTAAGCAGGAGGATCGGTTTCTTGACGACGTTTTTGAACGACTTTGTTAACCATTTCGCGGGCGCGTGCAAGACCGGTGCGACAAGATGTTGCGTGGGGGAGAGAATACTGACGAATACCCCTAAGCCAAGGGTGGACGGATTGCATTTCTGGAACAGCTGAGAAGAAGTCGAGGACGTACTTTCGAGAAATAGTTTGCCATTAGGGGTCGGAAGCTAGTTCGGGTCCAACAAAGATAGCAGCGGCAGCACGAGAGATAATACCAGTGGTATCAGCCTCCCAATCGAGAGTCTTCCACTCCTTACTCTCACCGCAAATCTCCTTCAAACCGTTCTCAATAGCCTCGTTCAGAACAGGCAAAGTCTTATCAGTCTTACTCAGCTTTCCCTGGGTCATATTGACGACCATCCTATTCTCATGCTGTAGAACAAGCTGGGATTCAAAACCAGGATAGCTGGCAAAGAAGTCATCTCGGACGAGTTGCTGATGGTCGACATCTTTGTTGTTGTTGACCCAATTGATGAGTGTTGGTGGAAGGGCTAGTTTCTGGCCGTTGGGGACTTGGATTATGTAGGGGCTTGAACCATGGGTTGAGAAGCCGGATTGGAGAAGGGTGCGAGCGTTGGTGATGAAGTCTTGGGGGTTTTGTTGATAACAGGGAATTTGAGTTTGAGGCGTTTGGAGATAAATGTGCCAATTAATACAGCAATAAGAGAGCAAAAGAATGCTCAAGGGAGAGAGTAGGACACTCATTGTGGCTAAAGTGATAATTGTTAGTATTTGATGTGCTATAGATGC
Organism: Fusarium hainanense; assembly: GCA_013618405.1. Taxonomy (NCBI): domain Eukaryota; kingdom Fungi; phylum Ascomycota; class Sordariomycetes; order Hypocreales; family Nectriaceae; genus Fusarium; species Fusarium hainanense. The sequence goes on along the minus strand of JABFEW010000488.1, from coordinate 12,633 downwards.
TGAAGTCTCTTCTACTTAAGTCAGTAGAAGTTGCCGCAGGTAGAGCTCTCCACCAAAGAAGAAATGCTACTTTACACATCCGAGCGATGGCATATATCCGTTGAGCTAAAGTACAAACGCTGGCCGAGAACAAATTATTTTCTAGTTTGTAAATATAGAGAAATATTAAACGTATTTTCCAGTTTCTGTTGCATTCGGGTTCATGTTATTCCCCGAGTAGCCCTGTATTTTAGCGGATAGTCCGCGGAGAACCACTGTAAGCTGCAATTGATACTCACTGATTGGCCCACTAATTGTCAGTGCTCCAAAACAGGCGATGACTCATGTCGCAAATAGGCTAACTTTAAAATAAGATGAACAATGCATAATGGAAATTTCGTATTTGTATTAGAGTAGTGACATTCTGGTATTTCCTAGCTAATAAGTATTTATCTTGAGAGTATATTACAAAGATAAATTAAGCCTTGATTTCCTTGACATCGTCGTGGGAGTGAGCAGAGTGGACAGCACCTGCATTGTAGATAATATCGTCAAGACCAATCTCTCTGTTGATCTCAGCCATTCTCTCGTTATCAGCCTGAGCAGCACCCTCGGATCCAAAGATGATGTCCTAGACTTGTTAGTATTAGACGGAAGCAAAGTGGGATGAAGACGTACCATCTCCTCGAGAGAAAGACGCTTGGTCTCAGGGACAAAGAACCAGATAAATCCAGCACCCATCAAAGTCAGGAGACCGAACAGGATGTATGTTCCATAGGTAATACCCTCCAACATATCAGGAGTAACTTGACCAACGATGAAGTTGTTCATCCAGTTACTTGAAGCACCGAGAGACACACCATAAGGTCGAGTGCTAAGAGGCCAGATCTCAGCGATGATAATCCAGGCACAAGGACCCCAGGAGTCTAGAACAGTCAGTATAAATCTTCACAAGATATGAAATTACTTACATCCGAAGTGGATAACGAAAAGCCAAACCATGACAATAGCCGCCCAACCAGCTGCTTGATTGTTCTCAAAGTTGTCAATGTTCTTGGCGAGAATGACAGCGATGATAAGATGGCAAAGACTCATGCCGACAGCACCGACAGCAAGAACGGGCTTACGACCGAGTCGATCGATCCAGAGAACGGCGGGGATGGTGGCGATGAACATGACGATACCGACGACTCCGGTGGCGAGGAGAGAAGTGGTGGTGCTGCTCATACCGAGTTGGCCAAAGATGGAGGGAGCATAGTAAAGAATCTAAACAGTTAGAGAGGTCAACAGATAAGGGTGGTGGACTTACAGCATTGATACCGGTCCATTGCTGGAAGAACATGGTAACAGTAGCAACAATAACACGCTTAAACATAGCCTTGGTCTTGAACAGCGCACCCATGGCAACAAACTGCAACTTGAAGATATTTCCAGCAGTCTGTTCCTGCAGGTGAGGGAAACGCTCAGCCAGAGATCGTTTCTCGAAAAGAGACTGAGCCTTGATCTCGAGGAATTCTAGCTCGATAAGTTCGTGGTCGGTGGGAAGGTCTCGGAGGTTGGCGAGGACTTGTCGGGCTTCTTCTTCGCGGCCGTGGTGGAGAAGCCATCGGGGCGAGAAGGGCATCCACATCATTCCGATGAAGAGGACTACTGCGGGACCGAGTTGAAGACAGATTGGGATTTGCCATGCTGCGTCAGATTGACCTTCGCCTGTGCCGCCGATGAAGTGAGTGCCACTAAAGATGTTAGAGGAAGTGACATTGGTAGATTGGGGAGGGACGTACTAGTCGATCCAGAAACTAACCATGATACCAAAGGTAATGGCAAGTTGCTGGAGGGCTACAAGAGCACCACGAACTTCGGGAGGAGCACATTCGGAGTTGTAAAGAGGAACGATGGTCGACAAACTACCAACACCCATACCCCTAAGCAATGTCAGTCACGTTCAAATACGGTCTCTCGATCATGACACTCACGTGATGAATCGTCCAGCAAGAATAACTTGGTATCCAGCTTGAATAGCAGTAGCCTGAATAACAACACCAATCATAAAAACCATAGTCGCAATAAGAATACCATATTTTCTCGAACAAAGCTCAGCGATAGCACCGGAAAGAACAGTACCGAGCCAAGCACCGAGTTCAAGAATGGAAGTCAACCATCCTTTCTTGGTTTGGTTCTTGACATAATCTCCCATGTCTGTTCACGTCAGCTGACTGCACCTTTGTATATGGGGTTGTATCGTGGAGGTGAACGTACGTCGTTCGAAAGAAGGCATGGTCAAAATTCCTGAAAACATTCCCTGGTTGTATCCGTAGAGAATACCACCAATGCAAGCAAAAGCAGCAATTCTAGCGACTTTCCAGTTCTTTACCAAAGCTCGAGCACCGGAGGCGCCCATGAGGGCTTGGCGGCGCTGGAGGGCGGCATCGTATGTGCCTGTTGTAGTCGGAGCTCCACCCATGATGATACGAGTGCAAATTTGAATGACAAGCAAGTTCAGGTGTCAGTCATCTTGGCGATTGAAGGGCATGCATTTGTTATATACTCTGCAAAGCCAAGACGTGAAACTTTGCACTGTTACATTCATCTCGGCTAAATGGGCAGACATGTCAGACAAACGAAGTCGGGCATTTACAATGAAACGGTTTGCCGGCTAGTCGTTGGTAGGAGGGTTTCTCCCCGCATGTGGATAAAGTAAACTCCAATTCAGCCTGAACATGTCAGTGGTTGGTTCAATGGTTTAAACTCAGGCTAAACACGACATGGGTTGGTGACAGGGCTGGATATCCGCACCAGTGAAAATCCGGGGATGTAAGATGAGCTGACCATAAATGGATAAATGGATGTAGATCTGCGGGGGAACCTGGGGAAGCGGCCGGCTCAAGAGAGTCAGGCAAAACAGCTGATATTTTTATGTACTAATGACAGGTCGAATGGTTACATCTAAGCGGTGTCCTCCAAGAACCCCAAGACCCCAAACTAGATAATAGCCGAGAGGAGACGTCTAGGAAGAGACTTCCACGTCTTTGGCTCCTCTGGGATTTCCTCATCCAGCAGAACGATACCGGTCTGAAGATCCATGTCAATAGCCTTGACGTACAGCTTCCAATCCCGAGAGTAGACCTTGTATCCAAGGTACAAGACAAGAATGATAGGTCCAGCCAGGAAAGACATGAAGAATGACTCCGCGTTGGGAGGAGAGCCGTCAGCCGCCTAAAATAGTTAGCGATGTAACCCAAGAGAAAAAGTCTAGACTCAAACTTACATAAAGGGCCGAGTAGAAAGTGGCCACCAGGGCAAGGACGTTGAGGAAAACGCCGAGATAACTACCCCAGACACCGAATGGAGTTTTATAAGGGATCAAACCCATGTTGATTCCTTGGGCGCGCATGCCTGATCTCATTCTTGCGTGTGCGAGGCAAATAGTTCCCCAAACGAAAAGGAACGCGAGACCGGACAGGGCCAGAAGCCAATCAAAGACGGTACCGCCATTGGGAGATTCACCAATGTAGGCCAAAAGTCCAAAGGCAAGCTGAATGATGACACAGTAGATGGGACGTCCCTTGCCATCAATGTAGGTAAGGAACTTGGGCGCATGTCCTCTCATAGCCATAGCTTGCATGGTACGTGTCGAACCAAAGGTACAAGTATTGGCAACGGACAGCACGGAGATTGTAATAACCGCGTTGAAGATGGAGGGAAGAACCTTGATACCTGCATCTTGAATGGCCAAGACAAATGGAGACGCCTTTGTGTTGGCGCCAGAAGCACCGAGAAGTCTCTCATCGTCTGAGCGAAGGATTGTTCCGACGATGAAGAGGTTGATGACGTAGAAGAGAGCGATACGCCAAAAGACTTGCTTGGAGGCTGTAGGGACGGATTTACGGGGGTCAGCTGTTTCAGCGGCAGCGAGACCGACCATTTCTGTACCACCGAAGGCAAAGGCTAAAGATGTTAGTGGAAGTTATGAATAAGGAGAGGGATACTAACCAGCAACGACGAACACAGCGCAGAAGCCCTTGAAATCGGTAAAAGCACCAGGATCATGCCAGTATTTTGTTCCGAGGTAGCCTTGATCACCTACGCCACCGCAGTTGATGATGATGCCGAGGATGATGAAGCCAAGACAAGCAGCAATCTTGATAGCAGACAGAACAAATTCGACTGATGGTGTTAGTACGTGTTGATGATGAGGCGGATAACTTACCTTCTCCATAACCACGAACACCAAAGATTTGAACAATGGTAAGAGCGACAAGAAAGACGGAAACCCAAACAGCCTAGTGCATGTTAGCGGATGCCAAGACGCCAAGAGATGCCAAGGTAGATCATCAACGACATCTATTGAAGTGGTGGGAGCATACCATATGGATATCAGTTCTCCAAAACTCAATAGTCTTGGACGCAGCGATCAATTCGAAGGGAAGAACTGTAAGCCAGGAAAGGGCGTATTCCCAACCACAAGCGAATCCCCAAGAAGGATCAACGAAGCGAACAATGTATGTATAAAAGGCACCGTTGACGGGGTACAACACAGCCATCTCTGCAAGAGCAAGGTTTGTACAAAGCAACATGATACCAATGATGAGGTCTAATCTGTTAATTATCGGTCGGGTCGATCGAGGGAGGGTTCTTACATCCTACAACATGTTAGTATAGACACAAAAGTGGTAGATTGGGAGGAGGTTACCAATGACAAGCGCTGCTGGACCACCCTTGTGAAGAGCACTTCCAGAACCGACAAAAAGACCAGCTCCGATAGCACCGCCGATAGCAATCATCTGCATGTGTCGATTCTGCAGATGACGCTTAAGCTGGCCCTCGCCGAGTTCTTCATCGTGAGGGACTTCGACGGCTGTTTCGTCTTTGACGGCTTCTTTGTGGGGTGGTGTTGACGACATGGTGGCTACAGTATGGAACACCAAATAGCTGTAGAATACAAAGTAAAGGACAAGAGATTCGGGAATACCCTCGTGTGCTGCGGGCTTCCTGTCTTTATGTGCCAAGACTGCACAAGCTCAAGATAAGCTTCCAGACGCTAATGCCGGGGCAAGCTTCTCAATCAGCATGTCGCCGAAGGAGGGTGGTCTAGAACCTAGTGTGCAACAACCCATGCCATTACCACCGAGACACTCAAGCCAAGAAGGCCAAGCCGATCTCCTTCTTGGCTAATCAAGATCTGTTCTCGGCGTGCAGAAAATGCGCATCAATACATTTCTAAAGCTATTGGTTAATGGATTTGAGCTTGTGATATGCTTATTTCGTGATCTGACCACCATAACATGATTGACCTTCTTATCAGGGACGTCTTTCCCGGCCTTTTGTTCCTTCCAACGCCACACTTGCGATAGCGCTTGTTGTACAGATAGGACTTGTTGTTCATTGGGTGTTGACGCTGTAGATTACAGGGGATAAAGCGCTGTTGGCTTACCCCAGACTGTCAAAGGGAAAGTGCTTTTAACTTTTAAGAGTTAGATGAAAGATTACCTGTTCGTAAAGGCCTGGAGTTATTTAACTGTGGAGTTCTAGAACAGTTCTTTAGGATTGTTACTGGGAGGATTAGCGAATGATAGTGTGTTTGTTATCGCTGCTAGCTTTAATGTTACCGTCGGGTATGCTTTACCTACCGGATTAGGAAGGTGGTTAGGTGTCTGCAGATAAGCTGGTGCCGGGCATCCGGGCCAATCGTGTTGATAAGGTATCATATTGCGACAGCGTCTGTAATTTGGGATCTTCTCAATGGAACATTAGAGTCTCGATGCTTGTTTTCTCTCGGTAAGGCGTGTTTGACTGCAGGAAGAATGTAATGAATCCCTAACTTGGTGCAGTCCCTGTAATTACCTTAACGTCGTAAAACAGACTCTTAAGATCTTCGTTACTTTACTACAAAGCTTCTGCATTTTAACATCAAGTTTAATGCAAGTAAAAGAGCCATTACGGTATCTATGGCCTACTTGAACCCTGAGCCCCTGGCAATTGTTAGTGGCAGTAGAGTAGGTTCCAGATACAGCTATCAGAACAAGACAACTACAGATCCAAGGGCAGCAGGTTTGGTTTGCCCCATGTAGCCCAGTGACATCCCTCTCAGCTCCGTAACTGCTGTTTGTGGCGATTCACCAAGTTCTCGGCCCAATTCAGACAACTAAAGTCCGAAGGAGATTGAGTGGCGTTCAAAGACTCCGATACGCGCGGCGTGGTTTAGTTGATGTCCTTAAAAAGCCCGACAAGCGGCATGTGACCCTACGGGCTACGTTACAGTTGTACTGAGCTCTGGCCTCAAGTAACCTCGGCTTGTTCTTTAGAGTAGGAGCTGTACGAATGAGGCGCTGAGAGGCTCAGAAAATTGGGTTAAGCCTGCAACTACTATCAAAGTTACATTAAATGTATACCTAGGGCAGCTCATGTAATAGGGTAGTTGGTCACGTTTACTTTTTTACTTAGTTTATTTTACTTCCGCTCACATATATACCTTTACCAAGTACCTATAAACCTAAATAGCCAGTCAGCGCCTTAGCTACGTCCCGTAGAGTGAATACTCCTTTAGTAATAGCAATGAAAATTAATTGATATTATTCGGCCAGGCGCTACCTGCTAGTATCTACTTCATGAACAGCCTCGGGCCCATCATCCGCTGCAACAGCCTCATGTCTCACCACCGTATCATTTGTCTTACTTCCAATTGGAACTGATTCCGGAATGGTAGCATTACCTGGAGTCCTTTGAAAATACTTCTTGCGATAAAAGAAGATACTAACAGCAATCAATATAAGTCCAAACACGACACCTATAGCTATCCCAGCTATGACCCCGTTAGAAAGGTCTTTCTTTTCTAGACTCGCCTCTATAGTTGCTTGCAGCAGCTAGCTCTTTATCGGTTACTTATTTATTTCAATTATTACAATACCTATATCCCACTAATACTATGAAGTTTCCTATATAAACTTAACTATTAGCAGATTATTAATATAAGCAATAACTTTAAGAACCCTTAGCTCTTTAACGTATATTACTTATCTAAATTCTTTTAATAAATGACTAGCCTAGCTATTTATAGTCTTAAAGTTCCAATCTAATAGCTGTCTCTTCATGTCCTTCTTACTAACCCTACCTAAGTTATTTAAAGCAGAAGATACTCCAAGGCTATTGTCTAGGGAAAGGCGTAGAGCATTACTTGTTTCTATATTAATATTCTTAAAGAACTGGAGTAGTTTCAAGGCCGGAAGCTTGTCTGCCTTCTGAAAATCATTTCCTTCATTTTCCAAATCTTGAATCCACTTTCCCAGTTCGACAGTCTCCAAGGTAATGTTGTCCTGATTTTCAGAGTTTTGATGATACTCTTGAACAGCACATAAAAGGTCATCGTAGTCAGCTTCAGAAGCGTTTACCAAGTTGTAACATTGCAATGGCTCATTTTTGCGGTCATTTGTAGATGAGTTATGCGAAGCTTCCCGCGACACTGAGATGTCTACTATAGTCGAAGCGGCAATGTCGATGGGTACCAAATCGATCGAGTGGTTACATAATAATAAAGGAAGTTTTCAAAGAGCAATCGACGACTCTATCAATATCGGGAACCATTCTAAAAGCCTTCCGTCAGTGACCCAAATTTACAATATGGATTCCAATGGACTTACCGGACTTCTTCCATTTTGTCGATCCATTCTGTGGTCCACAAGACCAACACGTACGACTGTGGCTCGTATGTCCATTGTCTGTATAGCACTGGCCAAAATACAAGTCGCAACATGCTTGGATTCACCGCAACCTTGGCGCGAGGGACAACAATTATCCGTGATATGTCTTTCAGGGACAAGACAGTCTTCTTGATCCGCGGTACCGCAAATCGCTGGCCAATTACCAACACTAGCAATCGAAGAGATGAAAACAAATTTCGGATCTTGCTTAGCCCCAGCGACAAAGTTTATACAATTGACCATTCCAATGATTGCAGTCTTCTCGAACGTTTCAATGGATTTCTTAAAACCGATTGGCGATGCACAATGAATGAAATGTGTCATACTTCGTCGGGCGTCGTCGAATTGGTCTGCGGAAAGCCGTAGCTTGTCCACATCGAACGTGTAACATACGAATTCGACGCGTGAATCAAGTCATCAGCATTGAGGCCCATATTTTGAAATCGGCTCCTCTGTCGAGCCTTGGCATCTTCAGACCGGTTGAAGCAATATATTTTGTTTGTGGCTTGCGTCGTAAGGAGATGGGCCAGAACATAGGACCCAAGCTGTCCTGTTGAACCGGTCAAAACAAACGTTAGTTTCATCTGTGAGTTTGACCTTGGGCTTTTGTCAAGTAGCCGAGTGTACTTGTGGACTAAGCTAGACATTGTTTCCTCCCGTGAAGGCTGGAAACCCTTGTTTGAGGAGGACGGCCCGTCCATCCTATCTGCCTCTCCTGAAAGAGCGCCGGCAAGCTTCTCGATCGTAGGGTATGTGTAAATAGTTTCGATATCACAATGTTGAGACTCAGTGTTGTCGCCAATAATCGACTCCTCGATTTTTTTGCCAGCTCGAGAGCTTTCAGCGAATCCAATCCAAGATCAAACAGATCCTGGTCAACAGCAGGATCGCTTTCATATTGTAGGACTGACTTGCCCAATCCAATCACCTTATATCTGAGCTGCAGTGAGCAGTTACTCTCATCTTGTGAAGAAGACTGCTCATCAGGCCGCTTGGACTGAGTTTCATACAACTTCTCGATCTCTGTCTCGTAGAGTTTAAGAGTTGCTTGGCGTTTAATCGAGCCCTTCAGATTCCGTTCGAATGTCTTTTCAAGCGTAGCAAAGATAATCATCGACTCCCATATCTTTGCATGACCGGGTAAACTTTTGTTGGTTTTATCAATAGTCGGCCAGATCTGGCCGATGCGGTTATCGTCATTTTGTTTGTTCTGCGACGTCATGCGAGGCGGAGACATGAAAAGGAAGTCCATGCCTAACCTCAGTATTAATCTCACAATGCGGGCAATTACGAATATACCGAGGGGCATACCTAGATATGGCGATCAATGCAGCGGTTGAGAGCGAGAATCCGTCGAGCTGAATCGCTGTCTTTTTTGACACTAGCTCATCGATAGCTGCCCAAACCTTCTGTTGTTTGGAAAGGTGTAGAGACATTGATGACGGTGACTTCGTGAAGCTGACACGATGAAATCTCAAAGCAGAAAATGTTCATCAGTACTAGCACCTGCACATAGAACAAGGTAAGGTTGTGGAAAATCGATGCAGCCAGGAACAGGCAGATGTTGATCTTATACGATAATGTAAAAGCTCTGAAGACTAAAAGGATTCTGGTCCGTCCCTTGCCTTGCCAAAAAGATGAAAGACACGTCACGACTATCTGTACAGCAAGTCATTATGCTCGTAGTTTGGCTTTGAAATGATGGCTCGTATCATCCAGACATGTTTCGCTTCGAGCGGTCATCCATCTACTGTCCAAGATCTCAAGATGAAAGCTTCTAGGTCAGATATCTCGTCAAGGCCTCCGTAAAACGCAACATGATGATCGGGCCGAACAAGGACAATGCAGCCACCATCAGGTATGTCCAGATCTCGATAGACAGTACCACCAACACCGGCGTAGGATACATTGTCAGCAAAGACTTTTCCGTAATCGTAACCGTGTGTCTCACTTTGGGTCACAAACAGACACGGCAGCGAATGCAAGTCTATGCCGTGCCGTGGTGCAGAATGAATCAGGTGGGCCTCAATCGAACCAATCTTGTGCAGCCTATACCGGTGATTGACACGTTGCATTACGGAGCAACTCCTGGATAGTCGATCCGCGAGCGCTCTCACACTCCTCATCTGAGACTTGATGCTTATGTCCCCTCCGAAAACAAGCAAGGCCCAGTGTCCAGACCTATTGAGTACTTCGTGGAGACGCCACATGCAAGAATCGCTGTGATTCATGATCTGTAGATCTGGCAATCTAGAACCTGCAGTGAGAAGCTGGGGGACCTCCCGGGAAGTATCGGTGTGATTGACCAGCATATTGGCATGATATCTCACGGCAGAGCCAGACGCCGATGTGTTCTCCTTGTGTAGAGTCCCTACTAATGTTTGACTTCGATCTTTCCCGAATTTCTCGGACACAACACCGTAAATCTCTTTGTCAAAAGAGAGCAGGCGTTGAGCAATCGGCAGGCGTTCCTCTTGGTATGTCTCCAATATTTCTGGAGCATGACACCCTTTTACAACAGAAGCAAGCTTCCAACCGAGGTTAAAGGCATCTTGCATGCTTGTGTTCATTCCCATTCCAGCCTTTGGAGAATGTGTGTGGACGGCATCTCCTGCGAGGAAAATCCTTTTTCGGATAAAGTAGGTGCTACAAATCCTCTGACCAACCTGTGACTGCGTTAGTAATCCCATTGTGCTTAGTTATCACGGATCTTACCGAGTATAGACTTGTCCATTCGACAATCTTGGTAGAAAAGAAGTAAGGCCTTAGTATCTCCTCAATCTTGAATAAAATTGCGTTTCGCTGCTCCTGCAGGCTCTTCGTTTTCAGGGAGGGCGATAGTTGCACATAGAACCTGACCAAGTTTCGCTCACGAGGTATAAGCATTGCATTACCCGAGGCCGATTTTATGATGCATCTCTTTCGTATATCAGCTATTGTTTGTTAGCTTGCGGTTAGCGATGTCGTTTCACCTGGGGACCATTTACGAAAATCTGTGTTTGGGACACAATCAATAACTCCCCAATGATGGTCAGTGGTTTCGCCTTCTAGTCTCAAGCCACACTGCTTGCGCACCCAGCTATGTGCGCCATCGCATCCCACGAGATAACGACAGCGAACAGATTTATCCGTGGGATTGCAAGTTTCCTGTGTGGCAGCCAAGCTAGGCTTGGAAGAGCAATCAGAAACCCCAACTCGAATTGGGAAATTTCCAGTTCGACAATCATCACTAGGTAGTATCTCTATGTTGTTAGGCTCATGACAACGTCGTGTGTCTACGGACCCTTGCTCTTCGATATAATTCAGTATGTGCTGCTCTATTCTGCCTTGCCGTAACGTGGCCTCGGAGTAGGATGAAAAGCATGGCGGCCCGGAGGCTGAATTCGGTCGTGTAAACTTGCGTGTAATTGTGTCACACACACCAGACTAAGGCACGTATTAGGCATCAGGTGTTGACAAGGTTTGGTTATTATGAAGAGAAGTTTAGTGCACATCCAAGTAGCGCGCTTGCGGTCGTGATGTTATGACATACCCAATAGGAAACCTCAATAGTTTGATGAGCTTCCTGCCAGATGGTTTGTCCCAGATTGAACATGTCCAGAATTTCAAAAGATCGACGGTCTAGACCGTCTGCGTGCCCGTTTTTGGGAGGTGCCGAATTTCGATCTAGAAGTAACGTTTTGATACCAGCAACTGACATCCAAGCTGCGATGACAAGCCTGAAACCAAACTCGATTTAGCTTTTCTTTGATACACTGATTTCAACTGGAAAGAGACTCAAATGCTTACCCAGCCGGCCCAGCACCAACTATGACAACATCAAAGGCCTCCTCACCCTTGTTTTGGGCCATGGCCGCCATGGTGTCGCTATCTTCGATGGGAGCTGTATAATCAAATATCTGAATATAAAAGACAAACCCTTATTTAGACAGGCGGAGTGCATTAATGTGAATACAATCTGAGTTTTATTGTTCTTTCGACCTATGACCGGTAAATCTGAACAGCATATTTTATAGTTAACTTTACATCACTGTAGTCGCCAAAATGTTGTTGCTTGACGTTCCGTCAGTGCTTCAGTCGTGCTGATGGTGTACCAAAGTTCAATCAATTTGGCGTGTCTCGTCTATTCGGCCCGTGGCAGATGGCCACATTCCATTCGTACAGCTACCGTCTCAGTGGTCTCGATAGTACTTTATTGACTTTTAGACAACGTAATAAGACACAGGGATCCGGTTCCGCGATCTTGTAAGCGGTAAGAATGTGAGAGGACAAGGGTTGTCGAGGATGTACCCTACTAATGTCTAGTATGGCTGCTAGAGTACAAATATTAAGCAAATGTAATACAATTAGTCTTGTCACTATCCTTGTTTAAAAAGACTTATATTTAGTGTAGAGTACCAAGCACAGCTTCATAGCTATAAATTACAGTCGCATGGGTGCTCTGTTCTGGTAGTTTAGAGCAGGGTGTATAGAATCTGCGAGACTTGTGGCGTATAATTGATGGATCTACATAGTTAGAACGGCTCGAAACCTGATTTCCCCTGCTTTCAGACCTTTGATTGCCTCTTCCAGCTGTTCAAAGTCTAATGTCTGTACTTGGCAATGTATACCATGAAGATGTGCAAATTCTACTGCCTCTTCGCAATCTCGTGCATGGCCTGCATGCCAGCCATGAATAGAACAGGACTTTTGAACAAGGGTTGACGAGTCGATGGAAATATCGCCGACGGCTGGCACGTCAGCGAGATCTTGCATTCCAATAGTTTGCTGAGTACTCACGTGTCAGTGCTAGTAGTCTCCCCTGCCAACACAATCCATTCGTATACTCTCCAATTTTGCGAGGATTAGGTGCCGTTATCATAATTAGCTTGGCTCCTCCGAGCTTCAGAAGTTCGTCTGAGGGATTGCCGGTAGAGGTACCAATGGAATGATGACTGACCTTCAAAACCTTAAATAG
>JABFEW010000487.1:0-18621 GCA_013618405.1 Fusarium hainanense | reverse complement strand
AATATAATTAGTAAAAAATATAGGGTATATGCAGAGTAACTAATCTACGTATTAGATCGTAATATAAAGTTAGCTTTTGTGAACTTTGCTCGATAGTTCTCTTTTTCAAATCCTTTCTGGTGTCTTCCACTGAAGACTCGAGCCTAGCCAGTCGCGAGGCTATCTTTTCCAGAGCCAGAGATCCTACTCCTGGTGTCGAGCTTTCCGGGTTGACTTGCATGCTTGTATGACTACAGAAAGAATTAGTTCTATAAGGTAAAACAAGGACAAACTATACGTTACATTTGGTACATCATGACCGGCAGCTGAAGAGCATCTGTACATGTATTGATACATAATCGGAGATGGCTGATGTCGCTGTCATATTGCTTGGCACGTACCCATGCTCGCAAAGCCGATGCCGAGGATCTTTGACGGGATATTTTGGTAAAAATGTCGTTCATTCTTTGATAATGTTGATTACAACTTCGCAACAAGCGTTCGATCTCAGACTGTCGCCACCAGCCTTCGGTACTAGCATCGAACTCGCTCTTTTCGATCACTTTTTTGAGAACGGCCAGGATCATTCCTGTGGCGTCTAGTTGGCTGTCTAAATCGTGGAGAAATTCACCTATTCCTTTGATTTGAGAGTAGGCTTCGCAGACTTTTCCGACGGTGGCTACCAGTTGGAGAGTGGCAGCTACGAGGCCCACGGCTTCCATCTTGGAAAAAAAGAAACTTGCGTAGCTAAGAGACCCAAAGCATCATGCAAGAGCGAAAGCGGGGTCGTGATGATTTATTCCTACCACTTGACAAAAGAAGGCAACAAAGTGCAATTACATTGCATATAGGCTGAGCCGCCATGCCTAATCTCACCCTATCAGCTGTCGACTGCACGGCGATCTGCCTTGAAAAAAGCCTAATAAGGCGAACTTGAAAGTAAGAAACCATCATTTCATCTGCCTTGCCAGCCATTGTAACGTTGTGGATGAAGTGAGGTTTTTCGGATGTAAGAACATGGAGTTTGAAAGCAAGTTAAGAGTGATATCTAGACATTTTCCTGCCACGATTCCGACAGTGAGGTAGCCCATGGAATTCAACATTTCCAATCTTAGCTCTATATCTCTCGACATTTGGGAGCCAGTGTCATACTCTCTGATACAATACCATGCGTGCAATGAGGGATTCCCAATCGCGTCCTCTCGCCGAGCAACAACGGAAATCCCATGGAATTCTGGAGCCAATTATCCATCAGATCATGGAAGCAGCTGAAACAAACTCGGGAAGATGAGCGCTACATGGTGTCACTACCCGCATCAGACCACAAACCTTCCATCTGCAAAGTGCCGCAATTGGCCATGTCACGATGTCAGCACGGTACGCAAACCCCAACTCTACCTCCAACTCTTTACTCCGACAGTCAACATTCAAAGTCGTCGCGCACTGTGATAATGAGGGGTCTTACGATTATCGTCGAAAGTTACCACTTCGACCCCGCGAATGTTTCGACATGACGTTGGTCAGCATCATTTGTGTCGAGATGGATGGGAAGATGACGACAGTTTGTGAGAGCTGTACAGCTATATGAAGCTGTCTTCCCCGCGTTCAGAATGTCGCTGTTCTTCCAGACTTACAGGAACTAAGATACTATACCAAGATCTACAAGATATAAGAAGACAATACACTAAACAAAATCATCATGCCCGAGAGACGTCAATCTCATCCAAAAGCACCGACCGGTCTCGACGATGAGACGGCCGTGGAAACGCACGACCTCATTCATAACGCCGAGTTAGAGGAACAAAAGGTAAGACAGCAAGGTTTCTCAGTGAGACATACAACTAATTGATGATAGATGCATGGCAAGGACGCTTTGACTCAAGAAGATGTCGGTGTTGAAGACAGTGGCAACCAGCAGAGCGAATCGGCAATGGACAAGGTTAAAGGGGCGTTGAACTTGGGAAAATAAGTGTCGCGCAATCATATGGTGTAATCATTAGGTACTGCTTGGGAGAAAAGGTGTTTGGTTGGGTCGAATGTTGGCGTTGATACCAGATTGTCACATTGATTAATCTTTTTTGTTTCCTTCTCTTAGTAATAGGTAATTCTCCAAAGTATATTGAAGCAAGCATTGAACGAAACAGAAGGGTATCTTGACATTAACATCATCCTCCATCTCCATCAAAGAACCACACCAAAGAATGCGCCAGGGTATCGCGCAAAAAGACAGCCGTCTATATGCCAAACACAAGACAAGCAGAGAACAAAACCACCAGCGCCAAAGCGTTCCCACTCGGCTGCTTCACCCCCGCCCCATCCTCATCCCCAGGTTTCCCATCCTTGGCACTAACCTTCTCCCCAGTAGGATATCTAATATTCCACACCGTCTGTCCCTTCAATTCATCAGGAACGCCCATCGTATGTTTACACTCCGCCTGGTTCGCAGCAGGATAATCCAGTTCGCATTTCTCGTCGTGACCCAGCGTACAGATCGAATCGAGGATGTTGTAGAGTACGTAGTTCTCGCCTACCCACGTACTACTGTTCCGATCGAGACAGCTCGTGAGGAAATTCATGCTATTCGCTGCGCTGAGAGGTAACTTGCTGCCCTTTGTGTTTATGAGGGACTTGCATTTTGATGCGTCGACGTTTTCGTAGGTCATTTCGACGGGACCGCCTGCTGTGGGCTTGTCGGTGGCTGAAGAGCCAGTATAGAGGTAATTCCACGCATCGTAGCTAACATCATGCGCGCCCTGCGATTGATCGATGCGCAGCAAATGAACGGTCCGATCGCCGTACGTGAGGGAAATGCAAATGTTGTCGCAGTCGACGGCATTGGGCCAGTAGGCAATTCGGTTGGTGTCGACCTTGCAGCCGAGAACGCCTATGGAGGAGGAGTAGCTATCGTGGGGAGTCGCCCAGACTGTGCCACTGTTGTCGCGCGCGGTCGCAAATGACACGAGTAGAGAGTGGAAGAGCAGCGATTGCCGCAGCAACATTTTGAAGCAAAAGAGTGACTGCTGGGTTATGGGAAACAATGAGTGACTTGGAGCATTCTTGCGATGCGCCACGCGACAGAAAGTGGAGGAGGGAAATTAGTTGATAAAGTTAGGGGTTCAATCTCTGGAGAAGATGAAGAAATTGGAGCTTGGCCCTGGAGCTTGACTGTTTGTAGCTTAGTGGGTATGAAGCTAGGCTGGTTTGGGGATGATGCTGCGAGAAGGGACATGGGTTGTTTTCGGTATTGCGATCGGTCGATGCTCGCGATATCTTGCACTATCCGGTTTGTCTGAGACATGGAATCCTCCGATGATGTTAATTCACTTGGATTGTGTTACTCACAATTGGCCGATATTGCGCTAGCTTAAAGCCCTCAATTAGGTCTCGGCAGCATTTATGGACAGTACTTATTCTCCAAATGTTGGGTGCCAGAATAAAGGATGCTGAATAATGGTCAAAGCTGGCACCAATGACCAGATGACTCTTGCCCTGCATTATTTCGGCAGCCGTTAAATCCAGTAAGCCAGGCAACTACAGCCTGTCTGTTTAAGCGAAGATCGTATCCCGCGTTAAAACAAGCCACCTCCACCTCCACATCACGGACCCAAAATAACGTCAGGCTTGGCAGGGCTGAGCGACAAAAGCGAGGAATACGACTGGTCACTATGCGCAAATGACATCGTCGCCCCAATATTTCTCTTTAGTCTCGGAACATGATCCCTTGTTCAGCTTCACTCGTAACATGTCTTTGCGATGGATGGAAAGTCCTACTTTGGTTTGGTGGGTATATAAGAGCATGTCTTCTGCTACTAATGTCACGACAGAACAAGCCAGTCGTTCAAGTCTTTTTCAGTCGCAATCACAATGGCCTCTCTCTACCATCTCATCCTTTACACCACCCTCCTTCCGGTGGTTCTAGCATCATCTTGCAAATCACACCCCGACTCCCCAACATGGCCCTCCCCCAAAATATGGTCCCAGCTCAACACCACTCTCAGTGGTAACCTCCTCGCGCCAATCCCTCCAGGAGCAGTATGCCACACATCCCAACCAAGCTACAACAAAAATACCTGCCCCAAGGTCGCAAAAGCATGGAAGACATACGACTTCCACACTGAAAACCCAGTCTCCCTGATTTATGACCAGTATTCTAACTGGACTTGCCTTCCTGACGTGGAACACCCATGTAGTGGAGAGGGATATCCTGCTTATGTTATTAACGTCACGAAGGCTGAAAATGTCAAAGTTGGTATTGAATTTGGTGAGTACCTACAATTGTATGTGTGGAGAGATGCTAATGATATGTAGCGCGAAAGCACAATATCAGATTGATCGTCAAAAACACAGGCCACGATTACATGGGCCGCTCCGTCGCACCAGGCTCCCTGTCCCTTTGGACCCATCATCTCAAGTCAATAACCTATCACAAGAACCAGTTCAAACTCTACAACTCCAAGACTACTATTAAAGGTGACGCTGTAACTGCCGGCGCTGGAGCTCAGATGTACGATGTCTATACCTACCTGGACAAATACAAGCGCGTTGTTGTTGGCGGCGGCGGAAAGTCTGTTGGTCTAGGAGGATATGTCACTGGTGGTGGCCATTCGCTTTTATCGCCGAGGTTTGGGTTGGCTGTTGATCAGGTTCTTCAGATTGAGGTTGTTACGCCTGGTGGCAGGATCTTGACTATTAATGAGGATAACCATCCTGATTTGTTCTGGGCTATGAGAGGAGTAAGTTTCACCCTACCTCTGAGCTGAATAGTGCTGATGAAACCTAGGGCGGCGGTTCAACCTTCGGTGTCATCATTTCAATGACCCTCAAAGTCTACCCAACACCCAAGATATCCGCATCAACCTTCACAATCGGTACATCCGCCGACGCACCCTTCAAATACGATCTCCTCGCCTACATCCTCACCCAGTTCCCCTCTTTCGCAGACGCAGGCCTGTCAGGCTACTCATCTCTCAGTCCTCGAACACCCAACCCCGCTGGTGGCGAACCGAAGGAGGTAGCAGGCATATCCGGCATCCTCACAGCACAAGATGTCAAAGATTCAGACTATATCCACAAACTCTTCAAACCTATCAACGAAACTCTGCAGAAGCGCTGGCCGGGAATGGTGCAGTTTACAGCTACGCAGGAGAGATATTCTTCTTTTTTGAAGTGGTACGATGTTTACTTCGACCAGGGTGCCGCGGGTGAGACGAACTATATCGTCTCACGACTCTTGACGAAGGGCGCTCTCGAGGATGACGAGGGGGAGTTGAGTCATGCTTTGGAGGAAGGATGTAAACCGTCTGGCGGGATGGTCGTGCATTTGGTCTCGGGCAAGGGAGTGAGGGATGCGAAGCCCCGAGGAGGAAGCTTGTCGGTGAATCCTGGTTGGAGGGAGACTTATGTCCATGCTCGTAAGTAACTCTTGCATTGCTATGAAGGAGACTGAAACTGACGATGGAGTTATAGTTGCCGGACACACTTTCGAACCATTCAACACAACCGCCAAGGAAGAGGCCATTGAGAGCTTAATCAGGACATGGGAACCGTTTCGAAAACTATCTCCTGACGCAGGCGCTTACATCAATGAGGTACAGTTCCCCCTCCTCCGTTCAATTCGACTTCACTAACCAACAATAGGCACTCCCATTCGAACCAGATTGGCAGCACACCTTCTGGGGAGACAACTACGAACGACTCCTGTTTATCAAAAAGAAGGTTGATCCAGACGATGTATTTTGGTGTTTTCCTTGTATTGGAAGTGAGGGGTGGCAGCAGAAGGCCAATGGTCGTCTCTGCAAAGTGCATTAGATTGTCAACGCGAATTCAATTTCTCTCTCGTGTAGTTGTATGTGCTCAAGATAGTCTGTATGGAAAGCTCTGATAGGATTCCTAAACCAAATTTTCAACTTTGATTTCTTGCCGACAACACTCAGCCGTAATTCCTTCAAACCTTCGGCTCACAAACTGCAATCCAAGGCGAAATAACACCTATAATCATCAGTTCCACTCCAACCACAGATATGATCAAACTTACTGCTGAGAAATAGTCGTCCAGTCTTGGTATCATGGACGACAGTCGTAGCAACAGGCAAAATCTCCCCCATTCCATCTTCAAGAACCTTCTCAACCTTCCACCCCTCCTCTCCCTTGCTGACCTTTAGCACAGCAGCGGGCGCACTGAAACCATACGGATCCTTATAAGCCTCAAAGATCGCGATACCCTTCGGAAACGCAGCGATCCAAATATCACCATTTTCATCAACAGATGCATTGTCGAGAGCGTAGTTGAGTTTCATCTCGTCGGTCTTGTTGAGGTCACGAGAGGGGAGAATGTTGTAGATTGTTAGAACCCCGGTTATGCTGTCGGGGAGGTAGAGTGTGTTGGCATGGATTGCTAGACCGTTGGGGAAGTGGACGTTGCTGGATACCTCTTTGCAGGGTTCAGACGGGGGGCAGGCGTTGATATTGGCATAGCCTAGGATGGGTGAGAGATGATGGCGCTACAGAATTAGCTATCCGCTCATGCGATTTGATGTGGTGACTTACCCAGCCCGTCTTGTGAGGCCCATGGTCATTCGTGACATAAACCGTCCCATCCTCCATGGTAGCAACACGATTCGGCGTAGCAATTCCCTGGTCAGCATAAGTCTTGACATGCTTCATCTCGCTCATTCCAACTCCCGTCCTAAAACGCTCGATCGTGGTGTTGCCGCCCTGAACATACTGATCCACAAGCTTTCCAGTCTCATCAACAGAAGGTCGCATGTTGGTTATCAGAATATCAATACTTCCATCCGCGTTATCGATGCCCGTAAATCCAGCGACGTTGATGAGTTCATCTCCAGCAGTTCCAGAGAAACCCGGTGTTTTCAAAACCCGTGGCTCAAGGTCGTTACTGTCGAGATCAAGAACCACGATAGCGTCCTTTTCCGAACGACCAGAAACGTTTAAATGTCCAACACTGTCCAATCGTGAGCAATGGAAGTCAACAAACATGGGATTAGAGGACTCACTTTGTCATCCACTTCTCTCGCGAAAGAGGATCCGAGCACGCAAGAAATAATTGTCGAGTAGACTTTGACAACCACATATCCTCACAAGCCTCCATCCGCGGATTGACAATCTTACGACACGTGTACGGAAAGTCACTGATCGGCTGCAGCACCTTTCCGACACCGAAAGCGAGCCATACTGCGTCTTTGAGATAAATCTGGAAAAGTATTGCAAGGGCGATAACGACCGTGAGGCCAACTTTGACGAGTATGCTGACCATTTTGGGATGGCTTGCAGGTTGAGGAAATAACCGGGAGGGGTTCTTGAGAATGAAATAGGATTTTGGACAAGTCACCTGATTTTACCCCGTACTTCTGGTGAGAGATTTGGTGGTCCGTCGGACTCAAGGGTTGAAGGATTCAATCCTGGCCTGTAGGATTCAGAATGGAGACGTATGTAAATCCAAATTATCGTACTCGTGTTCGTCACATAATATTAAGTTGATGAATAGATTGCACTAGTTTCACGTCCGTGCATTTTTACTAGCTATCATAACGCTTTCCACACATCTGCAATCAATCAAGCCTATCTGCTCAGGGCTGAGAACGCGCAGCTTCAGGACGAGGCCATGCAGGTGGGGAATAAGATGTTAGCTTTAGAAGAGAAGTAGGGGAGTTTAGAGAAAGAACATAAAAGCTTAGAGAAGATTTATGAAAGTGTGGAGCTAGACTACAAGAGACACAGAATAGAAGAAGCCCAACTGCGATTACATCTACAAGCATCTAGTTCTCAGCTTTCTTAGCAATGCCCGATGTTTCGCTTACTTGAGCTGGACATCCAGTCTTGTTCTTTTTGGTGAACACTATCCTCGGCTTCTTTCCCCCTGGACCGCCATCATCTGAAGCCTTGCGCTTAGGGCCAGCACCTTCATCCTCATCCTGAATCGCCTGGTCGTCCTCATCGTCATCCGCCTCCATGCCATGGAGCGCGAGCTCCATAGCCGATTTGAACGAGGGAAGAAAGTCCTCACGGAGCTGTTCTGGTGTACGAGTGAGATAGTCTTCAACTTCATTGACAGCAATGTCGTTGCCAAAAAGCTTGTTGAAAAGAATACAGCCTTGCACGAGAACATGCGAGTTGTCCGTCCAGAAGTCTTGATCCCGCTGTTCATGGATTATTAGACGCGCAGCCATTGAGAAGACATGGCCGAGACTCGTTGTGGCATCGCTATGGTAGCTGAAAGCAATGCCACTGTCTTCCTGGGCGATCCAAGCATACCGGTTGAATGGCTGATGAAAGATTGTCTTGGCAAGCTCAGACCAGCAGATCTCGCTTATGACAGGAATCTCATATGTCCACTCAGGAAGGGCATTAGGGGCAGAGACCAAGTTGCCCTGAATCAACTCGACGATGAAATTTTTCTCCATCTGGTCATGATAGCTGTTTCTTGCCTTGAGAATACGGACAGTGACCTCTGGATAGTCATGTTTAGCACAGATTTTGACCATTCTCTCGGGGTCTGATAGCCAGCCCATGATCAAAACCTCGTTGCAGGAGCTGTGAATGGCCTCTTTGATTGGGGTATTCACGTTGGCCACGAATATGTCCAGGTCGGACTTTGGGTCATTCCACTCCGCCACAATTTTATCCCTGTCTGCATCGGTATGCGAAGAGCGATAAGTGCCAACAACAAAGCCAGCAATGGTGAACAATCCCACGACCACGCTGGTAACATGTTAGCTGACTTGACAAGAACGCTGGAGCAGGAACGAGTACTTACCACTGAATCCAAGGATCATCGACATAAACCAGCAGACGTTTCCCGGCGTGTTGCACTGCCAGATCCAAAGCACGTGTCATGATCGGACTATAGTGGCAGAGCCAGTGAACGGACGCCTTGCGATCATGTGGAAAGGCTATTTTACCGGACTTGAATTGACAATAAAACAATCGGAGGCCACAGCTGGTAAGCATCCTGACATCATTAATACCAGCTGAGTCTAGCTTCACTGTTGACGTTGCGTTTTCGATATCTTGTAGCCGATAAATCGTTTGCAGCAGATGGACCGTTTTCCGTGCCTCAGCGACACTACTGCGAAAGATTTTGGCGTTATCAACATTGAGAATTGCACAGTTTCGCCAATCAAAGGATACAAGCATTCCCTTCCGCTGCTCGTCAAAATCTTCACTATCTTGCTGTGCCAGGTAGTGATCTTTCGTTACTTGTTGAACGGTGTATTCCATTCGTAATGGCCATTCTTGACTGAAGTTGCATTCTTCAATAATGAAGGTTGCTGAATGTTTTTCGAATGGAATATAGGTTAGCGTGCCTTGATGCTTGGCTAGGCGCGTATCAAAGTCTGGTTGTTGGTGATGTTTCTTTAGATCGTGCAACAACTCCTGGACCTTTTTAGGCATCGATGCACGCGGTTCCGTTTCACCAAGAATCTTCAGACATTGGCGCATCGTTCTTGCTGGGCAGGTTGTCAAAAAAGACTCCAGTATCTCGGTGTTCGTATCCACTGCCTCAAGTCCAGTGATCGGACTTGTGTCTTCCGATGATTCCGCGACATAGATACGATCGCCGGGACTCTCGGAATTACATTCTGGTTCAGCACGATGTGGCTCGCCATGATCCCGATGTTGCAGCTCAGCACTAGTCAAACCAGCATTGGCACAGGGGTCATGGTATCCCGGGAACAGGCTATTCATAGGAGCTTCCATGTATCTTTGCGCGTAGCCGATCCAGGGTCGTCCATATTCGTCCATCCGACGCTTCATTGCGAAATAGAAGAGCAAGATTGCTCGATGAAGGTCTTCCATTGAGAATAGGCCTGCAACGGTCTTTTCAGAGCCACCTCCAATATTGTCAGGAGTTGGAAAGCGATGGACGTAATCAACCCTGTCTCGGGAATATGTGCGATTCGGGATCCGATCCCGGGGGGCAAACAACAAAATCTGAACCGCATGTGATAAAACAAGTGAGTGGAATGCGCACTGTTTCTGCTCTCCCGGGTTCTCCCTGTGCGAAAAGTATGTTGGGTGAACCCGAATGAAAGTGGGCTTGGGGCAAAGCGTGGCGACTTGATTCACGAAATCGCGAACATTCAAATCAACCGTCCGACCAACTTTTCCCGCGTAAGCGACTAGGAGTTCGCTGGGACTGGGCATCGTGAATTTTCTGCCGAAGTCGTAAATAGAAAACCTCCCTCCGCGAGAAGGAATGAGAGAGCCATCCTTCATGAAGTTTTGAAACTCGAGCTCGGGTCCCGTAGCTTCATCATTGATTCGCTAAACCAATGAGTGAGGCAACTCTCCGTCATTGAGATCAGAGCATCCTCGGCGAGAGTTGGATGCGAGAAGGGCAGCTTCGTGAACGATATCTGACACTGACGAGCAACAATGAGCGTTGCATGCTATAGAAACGAGGATTCAATGGGCACTTACCGATGGTGTCAACGTAAGCGGCCAGCTGCTCACTATCGCTAAATCCACAGTATTGTGCCAAAATGTGAATTTTGCGCCCCCACCTCATGGGGTTGTATTGGATGTTGGTCCATGTATAGTTGATCATGACACCCAGCTCTCTCTGCTTCTCGACATCTTTCATCATTGCTTTGGCTATTGTCTCAGGCTGGGTCCCATGGTGAGTAACATGAGTAAAGGTCGTATGGTTTTGGTATAGCTCGGGCAAAGAACGGTGTGAAAATTGGGGGTTGGTTTCGAAGATGTGCATTACACTCATGAAGTCATGATGCTGAGCGCCTAACTCCTTTTTGCTGTTTGGTATCGGTTTATTCGAAGCCATAGGGATGGTAGATGCGTTGTCGTTTCTTGGTGTCAGAATGGAGAAATGAATTCTCACAATTCCAAGTCCTCGGAGTGTTGTCGTGGCGAGGCTCTGGTAGGTGGGTCCGGCGGTCGGTCAATAGGTCCTTCCGAACGGTGAATCCAGCCGGATGATCTAGCATCACATGATCCTGCCTTGAAGGATGGTAATCCAAGCTGAAGTTGCGGTGCTGGTGCCTGGCTCGGGGTGCTGAGGTTGGAGTTGTTACTCAAGGATGAGGGTGTGCGGATCGCCCAACTGCAACACCACGACCCAACACACGATGTGCTCCAACATATGAAGCTGACATTATAAAATTCTTAATCTGAGATGTTTGCTGTCAGTTGGCTGGGGCTGTGACTCTGCACAAGGGCATAAATCACCACATTCGAAGAGTACGCTGCTGACAGCCAAGTTTCATTGATTCATCGAACTGGTCTGAGTGATCACCAATAAAGTCAGGCCCCAAGATGTATCTGCCCTTGGGATAAGCTTTTTCTGAAGTATTTACACTCTCATTGAACTGATATAACTCATTTGCCTGTACAGAAAGACCTTATTCTCCCTGACCATCACATTAAGGCTAGTCACGATACTGTCGTACACGTCCGTCGGACATCGGAACGCTCCCGGGTGATAGCTCCCGGAGCCAAGAGCGAAGCGACTCGATATCCCATATCTCCCCAACATCAGCCAGCTCCCACAAATTCTCAAAATGACTTGCTCGTTCAATCTTGCAGGAATAATTAGAACCACAGTCCGATAACGCCCTGATACCGTCCAAATCCATCTGAGCATGGGTAGAGAATGGCTTCACAATATCATCGAGTGTCTCTGGGACACATATGATGCCTTCACCGAATTTCTGTTGTCTGAAAGAGGTGAAATTCTCTCCAAGTTCACTTCTCAACTTGGACATGAATTGCTCTTTGACATCACGGAGAGCAGCTCGGAAAACTTCCTTGTCGTTTCGGTGAAAGTCCAGACCGTCGGCCTGACTCAAGAGAATGCGCAGAGGGCGCTTGTCATCGCGATTGCGGAGCAATTTAACAGCTATGCGTAGAGCGCTTTCCGTTGCCTCCGATCTAGTACGCTCCATGGGGATAACAATGATAGCAATCGCAAATAACTCTTGGTAAACATCGGCCATGTACCTGATCTGTGAGTTCTGGTCATCGAAGCCAGGGCTGTCAAGGAAAATGGCTCCCAGACGCCTGGAGTTGTAGGACTGGATACCCAAAGTTCTGCAGAGACTGCTAGATCCTGGCTTGAAATGGTCCTTGGACGCACCAGTAAGAACTGTAAGCATTTGACTTTTCCCAGCCTCCGTAGAGCCTTGTACACCGATGCAGACCTTGTCCAAGAGCTGAATCCGAAGTTGAGTCACTTGAGCAACTGTAAAAAGCCATTTCGACCAGAAGTAATCGGGTTTGATCAATCCTTGATTTTCCCTAGCCCTAGGATTATTTCTGAGACCAGTTTCGAGTCTAACTCTCCATTTCTCCAACGTCTCTGATGTGTGCGAACTTGGTAAATCTTCCTCCACATGCTCGAGGAGTACCTGTTCAGCCATGCCATCTGTTCTGGTCAGGCTGAGACCCAGAGCCTGAAGGGTGACAATGAGCACTCCAGAAAATGACAGGTCCAAATACTCGGTGTGGCGATGGAGGAAGTGATTGATAACACGGGAACTGCAGTACAGTACACCCAAACCCCCCGCAATAGCCCAGCCTGGTGCGCTGAGAGCCCATGGTACGAATTCGCTCAAAAGACCAGGTATCGTAGTCCAGGACCAATAGCTTGGTGGAACACCCAGTATCAGAGAGGTTATCGGACGACCTTCAGTAGATCTGCAATACCATTCATATGGGGCGTCCAGCTGAGTGATTATGATCAATTGGCACAGCTGAATGACGCCCATGATGTCTTGAAACTGGGAGATAGCCTGCTCCGTACGCTTGGATGAGTCTGTTGGCCGACGATAAAGATCCTCACTATATTTCTCCAGTGCGCGAGCAAGGCTTGGTACATTCGTAAATTGATGCGCCAATGTTGGTCTGTTTGCGTTCGTCCACGCCTTGATAGTAGTATTACCTTTAGTGACCGGTTCGCCTCTTTGGCTCCTGAACATATCTGTAATAAGCTTCCTGAGAACGCGCGGACAGTCATCCGGAATATCAGAGGGTAGACCTGTATCAGATTCATCCGAGACAAACCTTCCGGGCATCGAAAGAAGTTGATCTTGATCAGTTTCAAAATCACGAGGCCACCGTTTCCTGAGGACATCAAAGGCATGACCCATCTGGCTGGCGACAAGATGTGGGCTGGCGTCACTGACTAAGCTGTCGATACGATTCACCACGAATCTGATCTTCTCGTCTAGCTCCGTGATTTCGTTTTGGGAACGAGCACCAAGAGAAGCATCAGCTGCTCGAAAACCTTGTACTTTAGATGTCTGCGCCACCAGTGCACGTACCATTGCAAGTCGGATACTTTCAAAGGTCTCTGGTTGACTGACTTTATCAAGGCCCAGTTGTTTCATTTCGCCGACTTTGATAGTGGTCGATCGTTCAAATACATCACGAATGATGATACCTTGTTGAACGGCGACGGATGCTGTGCCAATATGCCCGAAAGCAGCGCCCTCATCGATTATATACTCCAATTTCACAAGAACCTGATTGAGATTGTCAGTCCCGAATTGCAAGGGTACATGAGCATGAATACTTACTTTAGACTGGTCTTCAGGATCAGGGAGACATCCAATGATTGTGAGGGGTATCTCTCGCTCATTATGTTTGAAAGCTGCCCCTTCCAAAAGGTACTGTATAATAGTAGAACCGACTTTCAGTGATATGGTAAGACGATCAATATCTACCACACAGAAACAGCTCGCTACTGTGTCAGGCATCGGAAGTATGACTGAGGGTAGTTCGTTGCGTGGTATGTCGCTATGGCTCTCCAGGAGAACACCTCGTGGCAGCCGG
Organism: Fusarium hainanense; assembly: GCA_013618405.1. Classification (NCBI taxonomy): domain Eukaryota; kingdom Fungi; phylum Ascomycota; class Sordariomycetes; order Hypocreales; family Nectriaceae; genus Fusarium; species Fusarium hainanense. The sequence continues at coordinate 4,833 of JABFEW010000487.1, read as the reverse complement.
GAACCGATAGAGTTCTTGACGCAATGGAAATAGTGCGACACCTTGTGGTATTCATCAACCTCTCGCGCACCGGGAATAATTGGAAGGTCATCGGCACTCAGTATCTGAAGACAGTTCTGGATACCCGATACCTTGGTGGAAATGGAATATACACAGCCAAAATGACAGAACTTGCCTTTCTTTTTCGAGAGGAAGTCTAGGCAGTTTTCAAAGATTGGCCAGAACATCTTGATCGTGGGAGATATAGCTTCCAGTGGTATTTTCAGGGCGCCCAGATTCTGTTTAAACCTCTTGGACGCATCATTCAGCGCAAAAGGGACATAATCATTGGGATTGATGACGTGATGGAAATTGTTGCTGAGACGCATTTTCCAGGAGGTCGAGCTTTCTCCAGGCTCATTGAAATGGCACGAGGGCGATCCGAATGTGATGACAGAAATGCCAGTCTCTCCCTCTTTCCATGCATTGGGAATAGAGTCATGGTCAAAGATGGCGAGATAAGTCGCAGTGGTTGCCACAGCGCCCCTAAGAAGGAAGTGTTAGCATCATATGTGATTGCTATTCAGTTCTGTATGCAGTCCTACCCAAAGCTGTGCCCACAGACGACCACTTTGTATCGTTCAATCAGCCATTCAACAAGCGGAATGAAGTCTTGGCTTCTATCAATGAGGCCTTGACAGAAACGCGAGCCGATACCCTCAGCCGCTTGAGTGTCAACATTGAGGCTGAACTTGGGATCAGTCACGTCGCGGGTGTAGCTGAATCCCAAGAAGATCGTTTGCAAGCGTTCCGACCATGCGATGATAGGGGGTGTTGAATTGATGCCCACCTGTTTGCTGATTGGAACCAGCAGAGTAGACTGAGGAGACGAGATCCAATTCTCTAATGAACTTGAAATCGTTCCCCTGATGGAGACAATTGTTTATATTGCCACCCCGCTCTTGCTCATCGCAAAGTTGGCTGACGGCAACGGCAGCGCAAAACGTGAGCTCCTTGTGGATCGGCTCAGCTCCAGTGAGGCCCTCCTTCTGATCGGTGAAGTTGATGTAGTCACTAACCAAAGTGTGTGTTTGCTCCATGGTTGCGGGTAATGGTAGGATGGGGGTGGTTAATTTGTAGATATGGGTTCTGCAGTTATAGTTCAGTCGAGGGTACTGACGCAAGTCATCGAGGCAAATGGGGCGATTACCTTCTAGATAAATGGCCGTGATCCGAAACGAGGCTCCGCGGTATGTTGCAGTCCTGCATGGCGACCTCAGGCCGTAAGCGCCCAGCGATGCCGCCCATAGGTTGTGTGGCAGGTTGAAAAGCCACAGCGGTTGTCGTCATGCATGGGACTGATTTCGGAGAACTTCATCCTCTTGCTATGGATTGACACAGTTAGCAGCCGGGTTTTCAAATGCTGTTTTCATGTAAAAGAGGCGATTGGCAACACCAATCCGGGCCAACAGCAATGGCTGCTTTGCAGTTGGGCATGACCACATGCAGGAGGTCCCGGCCATGGCCTCTACGGACAAGGAAATAGTTGGTGAAGCATCACAGAATGCGCCGCAGAGAGATAGGAGTTGGTTGAGAAAGCAAAAAATGACTCGACGCGAGTGGTTGCCGAGAACAAAGTAATGGGCGACAGCTAGTTGGAGACACCTTCTTCCACTTGCGCCAACAAAATGTAAGAGGCCTGGAGTGCAAGGCTCTTTCCTCCCAAGGTCGAAAGACAGTCGACCACCAGGACATCTACAGTTACAAGGCTTTGAGCACCAAAGATGAAGTGATCCAGACATTAACCTAAAATGGCATAAAATGACAAGATAATGCCGTCTCTTATGGTCTCGGCGGCCAATTCTTCTGCGACCCTGGCAGGCACCTTCCTTCAGTTGGTAGTTTGTGCCAAATATATGCAGGAGAGCGCAAGGGTCTTTCCCCTCAGGGTCAAACGACAATCGACCCAAAACATCAAGACACATAGCAAAGACAGACAGAGCATGGGAATCATTCAATTAGGATAAGAATAAAGAAGTGTAATAACAAATAAAAGTAAATTTAATCCCATATCTACAAAAGTACCCAAAAACATTTATACGTTCTAAAATAAACGGCCATAGCCAAGAAAGTATTAACTAACCCCACACATCTATAGCACTGCAACAACAGCACCAAGAACAACAGCCGCAACGACGGGAACATTCCAGCTGGAAGCTCCGCTGATGGCAACTGGTGTGCCGGTGGGTGCCTCGGGCTGTGGTGTGCCCGTGGGCTTCACCATTGTTGCAATGTTGCTTGTGGGGATGATGGGGAAGACGTTTGTTGGGCGGTAGGTGTGGAGTTCCTCAAGGGGGTTGGGCTTGGGGGCGTCGCCGCCGTGGGGAGAATCAGGCTTAGGCTTAGGGGACTCGTCGCCATTTTCGGGAGAATCGGGCTTGGGGGCTTCGCCAGTAGGTTGGGGATGCGCGTTGGTGGGATGGACACCGGTAGGCTTGCTAGAGCCGCCAGTGTGGTGACCGCCAGGGACCTTGGTGAAGCCCTCGCCGAGAGGACCGCAGGTAGAGCAGTAGCCAGGAACAGGAGTAGGCTTGGGAGCCTTGACGACATTGGTGACGGTGATGGTGCGGTAACCCTTGGTAGTAGCCTCCTTGCAGCCAAAGTTGCCGTTACCACACTGGATAGCCTCAGGGATGGTGAAGATACCAGTGGGCTCTGCGCCTCCACCCTGAGTGTTATGCACGATCTCGGTGACGACGCTGGTGTCGCAGGCATCCTTTCCAGAGCATGAGGTGATGGTGTGCATGTTGGTGGCGGTTACGTAGGAAGTGAGAGGGCCGTTGGTAGGGTGAGGAGCAACAGCCTTGTCGGTAGGAGAACCGTCGGCGCCGGGGCAGAAGGTTGTGAGAGAGGTGATGGTCTCGGTGGTGACTTGACCGACGGGGCAGTTGGTGACGCTGGGAGGGCAAGCAGTGACGGTGTAGACCATGCTGGTGACGACAGTGGAGGTGACGGTGGTAGAAGGAGCAGAGTCAGTGCCACTGGGCTTGCTGTAATGGGCACCAGAGCCGCTCTTGGTGTAGCTGGGAACATCGTAATCGCTGGAAGCAACCTTGGTATAGTTGGGAGGGAGATCGTAGTCGCCGCCGGTGGGCTTGTAGGATGAGATGACCTTGTTGGTCAAGGCAACAGTAGTGTTGGAGTAACGAGTGGTAGAGAAGTAGACAGTGGTAGTGTCAGAGGGAACCGACTCAGTGGCATCAGTGGTGACAGTAGCGGTGACAATCTCGGTATCAGTCTCGACTTCAGTAGTGGCAGTGACAGTCTCCATCTCGGTAGAGGTAGCAGTCTCAATGGCGGAAGTGCTGGTCTCATCAGAACCACACTCACCCTCCAGATCAGGGACGGCATTGGGACCAGTTCCGATAGCGACAAGGTTAGTGCCACAGTCCTCGTTGTTAGCGAGCCAGACTTCACGGTTATCCCAGTCGTAAACGACGTAAGCAGCGCGGAGGAAAGTGTCACCAAGAACGGGGAACTCATCGTCCTGGAAGACACCCAGAACACAGCGCTCCTCGTTGTGCCAGATGAAGTCGGCGTAAGGGACCTTGATGGTCTTGCCGGCGAAGGTGAAGTCAACGGTACCCTTGATGTCAGCAACAGAGCAGTCAACGTCGATATAGGCGCCGCCGTTCCTCTTAGCGGTAGGGAAGTTGTCGACGATCTTGTTGAAGATGGCGCCGGGCAGGGCGCTTACGGTGTAACCACTGTCAAGAAGGACAGGCTGGCTACCTCCAGAGAAGACGGCGTCGGTAGAGCCATCTTCTTGCTTGAGGCTGATGGCGTCCAGGTTGACCCAGTATCTGGGATTGTCAGCTATGCAAGGTTTCAGGCGACGGGAATAATTACCGGGTGAGGCCATCGGGAGAATCCGCGGCGGGGATAATGGGGAGCTTCTGGAGACGGCCGGTGTACTTCTTGGTGTCGATACCACCGAAGATGACGGCACCTCGCTCGCTGTCAAGGGTGCGAATATCGAGAGACAAAGCACGGCTCTTGATAAGATTCTGTTTGACCATGCTGTCAATGACCAGAGGATAAGGCGCATCCCAACCGTTCAGGTCAGGACCGGCACCCATGATACCGACTCCAGTGAAGGAGCTGTCGTATGCGACACCAAAGACTTGGTTACGAATGCTCGCCGCTGCATTCAATTAGCCACAATTCCCTCAATTGAGCGCTTATACTCACATCCAATAACAACATGATCGTAACCATAGTTCCAGTACGCATATCCAGTACCGTAGACGACACCACCGGTAGTATTCAAGTCGACAAAAGTGCTGCTCTCTCCGAAATGTCCAAAGTTGGCACAAAATTGAGGCTGCTGAGCCTTTTCGCACACGGGGTTAACCCAGAGCTCAGCAGAACCGGTATCCAGATTGACGGTGACTTTGTCGCCGGGGGTTCCCAGGGTAACGTCGATGCTGTAGAAGAAACCGTTCTGTTGCGACTCGAGAAGGACTTCGTTTTGTCGCTTGGTGATACCCTTTACGACAGGGCCGCCGGTGCTGACCTTGAGAGGGAAGACGACCATGCCATCTGGGGTGTTGTCGCTAACGGGGACGTTGGGAACGTTGACGGCGGTTGCGATTGCGGGGGCCGCAACGGCGAGGAAAAGAGCGGATAACATCTCTGCAATTGAGATTGTTCTAGATCATAGGAAAGAAAAATAAGATACGAAACGAGAAAAAAGTATAAAAAAAATAAGAATGGGAAATAAGCTGGATTTTGTTAACCCGGCGTAGAGAGTGACCGGGGAAACGAAGCAATTGGCGATGCCCTCAATAAGAT
>JABFEW010000485.1:0-30824 GCA_013618405.1 Fusarium hainanense | reverse complement strand
TTTTTTTTTTCTTTTTTTTTTTGCGGCGTCTTTCGCCATAAACGTTCACTCTGATGCAAGGGTCATGATGACGAGCATTCTGGAATCTGTGTTCAGAGACATTGTCTGGGATCTGGCAGTTGTGGTCATGAACCAACAGTCCAAACGTCAAACCGTTGACGAAATTGAAACTTAAAACTACAGCCCTGGTTTTACTTGTTTGATTGGTGAACTTAAACATACGCTGTAATCTGCAGTTGATGTTACATGTGTCGTCGCATCCATTTCCATCAGAAATCTCAACTACATCATGTCCTCGCGTTTTATTTCCCTTTTTGCGGAGGGAATGCATACTGTTCATATGATCTTTATGTAACCCTTCACGACGTGACCCAGACCGAAGACTACAAGATGTGTCAGTCGCGGCCATTGTCTCGGAGCAAACCTTTTCTTTTTTTCGCCCTTTCCCTTGCACCGATTGCTTGGTAAAGTTCCGCTACAGTACAGTACCACCGTACCGTATCCTATCCTTACCCTGAGACCTGATCCTTCAGCCTGGGTACTCTGTACTAGTACTTCCGTAGCAGAACAGCCTCCCATTCCCGAGCATACGGACAGGTAAACCCACCCGAAGCTCTCCAGGGCCCCATCTTGACAGGGACGCTGGACCGGGGATCTTCGTCAGGTCAGCGTCAGGTGGTTACGTTCATGTTACCAAGAGAGAGGTCTTCCTTTTCTCCTGCCCGGGCAGATCATATGGATCGAGTCCTTGTATGCCGAGGGATGATCTAATGGGGATCCTCGGTGAACCAGGGAGTTGGGGACAGGACAGGACAGGCTCAGCCTTGGGTTTGGGTTTGATAGTTCATGGACTGACGGCATTCCCGAGTCTTTGGGTTGGCCAGGTTAGCGAAATCAGACGAGGAAACAATTGAGACAACAACTGCCAGACCTAGACGGTGAAATTAGCTCGGGCACTTCTGTACCGAACTAAACTACTGTCAGTCCTGTCACATCATACCCCCAAGCGCTGTAACTGCAACTACCGAGTATGCAATAACCAGAAACAGAGCATAAACATAACATGTACAGCTTCAAACGGTCTGTGGAGTGTGCATTATTTTTTCCACAGCACTAATGTGAATGATGCAGACCAGACCGCCACTTGACAGCTGTACGAACGATCCATACCAGTTCAACAACGCATATCACGGAGTCTCGACACATCTATTTTTGATGCCCGAGATATTATCGGTCTGGCAAAAGGGAAGGGAGACAAGTATTTGCCTCAACCCTTTATGATCTTGTGAATGGTAGGAATGTTACGACGGGTATGGGATGCAAGGCATGACCCCAGACTTGGCAACCATAACATAAAAATTGAGCAAGGAAAGACTCTGCTATTCCTCCTTCGCTTCCATTAGCGGAACGCTACCGCTTTGAGAACGGAAGCTATCGTGCGGAACGGAACAGTCCTTCACTAGTTAGTTCACCGGTCTACTGGGTGCGTCAATTTTACCGAATGCTAAGAAACCATGATGATAGCATTGCAATGGGGATTTACATTCTTTTCAGCTGTCGTCACTTGATCTTGAGAACCGCATAATTCCTGCTTCGAGTTTGTTTCATGTGATCACTATCATATTATCGTATTCGGCGTGAGTTAATACTTCTCCAGACAGACTATAGGTCGGAACCGGAGTCGGAACCGTAGGAACCATACCCTACACAAGACAAGGTAGGATTCTCATGGTGTTGCCTGGACTAATGAATAGGCGAAGGGAATGATATGCCTTTATCAGGATCATACAAAAGCCAAGCCAGACCATTTACCACGCCCAGCCTTTATGATCGACCTGGCGATGGTGTAACAAGGTATGAGCATTAGCACAGCAACCCACGGTCATGAGCGTGCCGCTTCTAGACATCAAGGTAATTAAACCCGTATAGTAAAGTATAATGTAGCTATGACTCTTCCCAGGGCTGTCACGCTAATCGTCCACATCACGAGTACTAGACAAGCCCATTATCTTGCAAGAGAGGGTCAAGGTACCGAGACTGTTTCAGGGTAGTGTCCATTTATTCTAAGATAGAGTCCCAGTTATTCCAAGACTCGCACGATTACATCTCCCTCGGTAGAGATGCACATCAGAAAAAGAAAAAAAAGCTGTCTCAGTCAAGATGCCCGTGAAGTCATGGATAACAGTTATCCGGACAGGTTGATGTATCGTGGATAAAGGAACATGACCGTCTTCACCCCCAGCCAAGACAATAATATCCCTGGTATGGTAAGAACCAGCCTGTTGGAAAATTGGCGAGATGTGATGTGCCGTTCTAGGCAAGTTTTCGAAAAGCTACGATAAGTTTATCTCTTACAACAATAAAGTGGTATTGCCGTGATGCATGAAAGGGAAAGCATTGCACGGACATGCAACTGTTCTGTTACTGTTACTATTGCCAGCCCATCGTGGGGGTGCATCCATGACCAGCATCATTTTCTCCCTGTGAGACAAAGTTCCCATGCCTTGATCTTCATTTCTATCTGTGTCTGACAAGGGGCTATGATTCTTGGAAGAGGGAGAAGATTGGATGGCAAACTACACTGATCATTCCCCCTTGCGGCATATTAAATGCCGAAAATAAGGGTCCAACCAGTTTGTAAGGGTTAAAGATCTGTTTGAGATGAAGATTTGGGCAGAAGAGGAGAAGAATCGAGAGTTGGGCATCAAGATCTTCATCAATTCTCGATGGGAAATATCCACTTTTGGCCATCCCGAGGCAACAGGTTAGTTTAGTTCATCTCATATCCAGGTACGGATACTCTACAGGGCTCCACGACTGTACCAAACGGTTGGAGAAAGCTTAATTTACTGCATTTAATTCATTGAAAATCTCAAAAGAAGTCCATATTATCACGTACTGTATCCGTATATACCCAGAAGTTATGGTTTATGTTTCATCGCTAACTAGGCTCTTTGCGTTAGATTGGGAATAGTAGTGGCTCTTTTTACTTCGGTCTCGGAGTCTGCCAAGCTCCCGAATTATTATGAGACCATCCTTGCATTTCTAGAAGAACCAGCCTTTACTTGGCAATTCGTTTAAGCGAAAGATGCACTGATGATGTACACTGATACTGTCCATTCCCGTGACCATGATTGCATGTGGAGATACGATTGGTAGCTCAGGTGAAGCCATCATGATTCAGATACTACGTGCTATCACTTATCATATTCCGCTACCCAGAAAGCGAGCGGCCCGTGTACACTCTTTCTTAGATGCATATATGCACGACTTACAGAATCGCGATGCGATAGCTTATTAGAAAGAAACATTTTGCGTATTAAACGGATCATAGGTGAGTCGATCCTACTAACCACCGTCGACGGAACATTAGTCAAAGCGTGCCTACGTAAGTATAGTGAGCTTCACTGTAACTATTCGTAGGGCTTCTGAGGCACAGCAGTTCGTAATGATACCCCTGCTCAGCACAACCCTGTTGTATATCAGGACGATCAAACCTCGACAGCAGCGTGAATTAACTTAACTTGATTTCTTGCTTCAACTGAAAATCGTTTATCATAATGAGATATTACCGTCGAGTTAGACATCGAGTCTGTCTTACGATACATAAGGATACGGGGGGAGGGGAAAGAAAGGAAAAAGGTCCAAACTCTAACTAAAGGCGCACCACCCCCAATTACACCTGCAGGCCTCCCTCTCAAACTGAGTTTGCAGGGGAAAGATTTACTAGCGATAGGTGCTTCGGATTGGGACGTAGTATCGGCATATGCGTGGGCCTCTCATCAAACGGCTGTCTGAGTCCGACTTGCCAATCAACCATCAAGGAGCTCTTGTCCGGTGTTGGGCGGATGCATCGTAAAGCTTCCCCTAGCGGGCGCCTGTTTTGTTTTTCCTTCACCTCAACACCAAGATGCATGCCCATCAGCTTCAAACGTGGCGTTACTTAGAAGGGTACAGTAACCTGCCGAGAACTTTAATACGCCATAGACGGTAAGGTGTACGATAGATAACCCCAGGTATTCGCTGGAGATGTAGGCAATATATTGGATGGAAGGAGGCAAGGAGTGTATATTGGCGAGGTTGGACTTGTTGTCTCTTCTCTCATCTTGATGTCTCCGGAGGGACTGCCGGCCAACAGAGACGGATGTCGTGGGAACAGGTTACGGATAGTGGCTGGGCAAGTAAACGAGATGTGGGCGTGGGAAAGAACCCAGAGAACCTAGAGGAAGATTTAGAATTGGTAACTCGGTCCCTGAGGATCACATTCCTGTCTTGGAAGAGCTGATACTCGTCGGTTCCAGATCTTTGGGTCCGTTGGGCATCAACTTGGGCTCTCACGATGAAGAGTTTGCCACTTGGGAGAGAATAATGGAATTTTTAGACGCGAGTAAAGAGATTGCCATCGGGACAATGGGAGTTTGGGGAATTGCATGTGTAGTTTGAGTTAATGCCCCTGAACGTAGAGTCTGGGACTGCGCAAAGAATTGTAGAGTTTGAGGTTGGGTATGGCTGGTGTTCTGTTGAGGGATTGAAGCACTTGTAAAAAACATCAACACAGCTCAATACTAGGTGGGAGTTGTTGAGTAAACGCAGGTAAGTATTAATGAGTTTCTTATTGAGTTTCCCTTGCTTGTGTTCAACAAGTGACGCCCCTATACTATCCCTCTGCCCATACACAGCCCATACACTCATCCAGAACTCCCCCCAAGAACAACCCATTCACTCACGAATCTGTCAAAGGTTCTATCTCACTCCTCAATTCAACCAAATGCTTCGCCAGCGCCTCCTCCCGATCCCGAAAAGCCTGAAAAGAAACATCTACAACCCCCGAGAACATAGACGATGCCGCGTTCCCAACCCCTGACCACCGCGCCGTCGAACCTCGCAGGCGAGATAAAAACTCTTCTGCCAGTTGGATCGTGAGAGACATCTGCAGATAGGGGGATGACTCGACGGCGAACGAGCCGACCGTAACAGCGGGCAGTTTCCAGAAGCTGAACGCTGTGGTTGAGTTTGTTTGGGATAAAAGTTCGGTGTGCACGAGGGTAAACACTCGTTGATACATGTCCAAGAGACGAACGTATGTTGACAATATGAACATGGCGTTGCCAGGATCACTTCCATCAATCGTGGAGTGATGCATCTTGTTACCCTCGTTGCTAGACGGAGGTCTCTCGAGGATGTCAGCGACTCGGCGCGTAAGCTTGAACATGTCCTCGATAGGAAACCCCTGACTCCTGAACCTCTCATCAACAGGACGTCCCAAAAAGGGTCCATCCTGAGGAGAAGGTAAAGCGGACGCGAGGTCCAGGAGCCTGGCATTGATGTCGGACAACTGCGCCATCCAGTGAATCGGGGGAGCCTCGGGCTGCTGCAGCGGCGAGAGGTCAGCGTCGTGTCGGAGAGTGATCTGCCTCGGTCTAGGCCTTTGCTTGCGTCGCTGAGGCTGTGACGTGCGCTTGTCAGAGGAGATGCTGTGTTCAGATGCACAACTTTGACCTGCGCTGGTCAGGGGCACAGACTGGTCACCCTCTGGTGCAACTTGATAAGAACCTACTTCTTCAGGTTGATGAAAGACAGTGGAAGTAGTTGATGAAGGATCCCAATAGACAGGAGGAGGAGGGAACTCGGGATGAGATAAATACTGAGGATTGTTTGTATAGAAAGCAAGCTGTTGGTCGAAGGTGAAGGCAAAGTCGGTATTGGTATCGACGGGATCAGGTGAGACAGGGACATGACTCTTAGACGTCAGGCTGTCTGTATGGGGTACTATTGGCACTGCTTCTTGATTGAGTCGGTTGGATCCAAGACAGGGACTGAAGAGAGAAATAGAGAGGGCACCTACCCGTGTCGGGTGAGACAAGACTCGGATCGTCCTGACTGTCGGTCCGTCGTCGTTTCGGAGAGCGGCGTCCAGTTGAAGTCGACAATGAAGAGTTCCCAACACTGCTGTTGTTATTCCCAGGATTGATGTTGCCCAGACCCTGTTGCTGACTCTCTATCAGTTGCTGCTGATTCTTCCTATACCGTAACGAAGGACTCGATTTGCACTCAGTCTTGAGTCTAACACAGCGCTCGCACGGCTCGTCGTTGTATCGTTTGCAGCTGAGTTTCTGAGCATGACAGCGATCGCAAGCTTTTCGAATCACCGTCTCTGCCATGTTCTTCTTTCATATTACATTCAAAAAGGATAAAAGTGAGAGGTCGGGCTCAAGACATGGGGTGGTTTATAGAAAGGTGGACTGCAGCGTGGCACAGTAAACCGCTGGAAAACTAGAAGGAGAAAAACAGAAAAAGCCCTTGATGCATCAACTCGCCTAAGGAGCGTGTCGTGCTGCATCTCGTCTCCTGTATCTTGCCAGTGAGGCGGTTCCGATGATGTCGGTACCCTCGTCGTGAGACGTTGTCAGGGGTTGTTAGTCCGATCTCATGGATTTGTGATGATCTTGCTGAGAATAGAAGGAGAGAAGTTGGGATGAGTTACTGTGTTCAATACTCAACCTCAATTCGCTTGCAAGTTCAATAGACAACTTGCGCCTCAGCACACTCATAAGTCAGTGCAATACATTGTACTATATCCAGTCTATCAATTCATCTCTCTCGAATCTCAACAAGCGGTGGCGTCTCGTCACATTTCCCTTCTTTTCCAATGTATCACAACAGCACGCCTTGTACATCCAACAGACCTCGAGGATTACTCATGCTGTGCAACACAAGTCACATCTTCCCAACCTACTCTTGCTAGCCCTATTATTTTGAGGGTTCTTCATTTTCCCGCTCACCGTAGTTTCGGACAGGAGGGCTGAAAAGTGATATATGACTTCCTTCCATTGGAAGATAGTCGGCGAGCTGCAGGTTTTGTGGTGGCGGCATTAATGGATTGTCTTGGTGAGGCGAGTAATTGATGATAATGACAGGATGGAGATGAGACTTTGAGATGAAGAGTTTCTCTTATTGATGTTTGTAATGAGATCTATCCCTGACTGTCGCTTTCTTGCAGCAATCACATCATTCATACCATTTCCGCATTATCGTGTTGACCTGCACCAAGGGTCCTTTCTATCCCGATCTCAAGATCGGCTATATCCGATCTCATCCCATCTCTATAGCCCTGCCCATCAAAACAAGGATCAACCCAATTCCGTCCAGTCACTGCCTCTATTGCTCTGTAGAGGCAAGGCCCCCAGCTCATAACCAAACAGGCGAGACATTGACAGGTGGCGTCCAGCCGTAACTCGAGCCTTGCCTGGTAACAGTATCGTTATTGTTACTGTCTCTCGTTACTTTTACTCGTGGCTACAGTAAGACGTCTCACAGCCCTGCTGCTATTCATCGACTGTACTACATTGCGCTCAGGTTATGGTCGGCTATTTACCAAGACACGGTTGCCAATTTCTAGAATACAGAGTGAAGTAAAATGATATTCTTCTGTTATTGTTGTAGATGATGTTCGCTGGCAGCTCTTGGAAGTGGATATTTTGAGTACTTGCTGTGTCGTCAAGGTCAACTGACACTCAATGTTTTTGCGCCCACACATATATCATAGGCAGTGAGGAGTGTTTTTGCAACAATAGGATTGACTAAGATATGACCCTGTGTATTCGTTATACCGTTTAAAGTAAGACGAATGACAGAGAACATATATGCGTTCTGACGCATGATCAATTGGAGCGAGTTCAAAATGCCTCACCAAGTCAAGATAAGCCATACTGGGGTCAATCACGACCTTATCTCACTTGTCATGAGTAGAAAACAATCGAAATACTTTAGAAAATGGCGTAAACACAGGGGAAAATGATACAATTGCCGATTAATACTCCGTTCGATAGCATTAGCGTCCTCGGATTTGGGAATAGCGGGGAACCCGGATGTTAGTGATTGTGTGGAGGACACACATAAACACTAACGTTGACGCCATTGGGATCTTCTACTACACCATATACAACGTCAATAGATAAAGCTTCAAAGTAACCTTCCGCGGGCAGAGATAGTTAGTGCAATGAGAAAATGAGAAGGGATTGAAAAATGAATTGACTATAAGAAAGAGGATAGAGTGACTGTCGTAGAAACAACGCCATTAGATTGGAAGCAATTACACAATTGACTGCTCTTCAATATGCGGTATTCAGCTTGGATCAAACATATACTATTGACAAGCTCCCTGTCTGCCGTTGCGGCGGGGAGTAGTCAAGCCGCCCTATCATCCAAAGATGGAATCCCTCAACCTCAACGAAATGCAACTCATGGAGGCAAGAAGAATATAGTCTTCATTCTTACTGATGATCAAGACTCTGTCTTGGACTCAGTCTCATATATGCCGAAGCTGAAGGAGCATATCATCGACAAGGGTACTTCCTTTATTAACCACTTCGTCACCACAGCCATCTGCTGTCCTTCTCGTGTTGCACTTTGGACAGGACGTCAGCCTCACAACACTAATGTGACTGATGTGAGTCCACCGTATGGTAAGTAGGTTCCATTGTTGTCTTAAAAAGATGTGCTGATCGAAAAGGTGGATATCCCAAGTTCGTCTCGCAGGGCTTCAACGAGAACTATCTCCCAGTCTGGTTAAGAGAAGCCGGGTATAACACATACTACACAGGAAAACTATTCAATTCTCATACTATCAACAACTACAACTCGCCTTATCCTGCAGGGTGGACAGGAACCAACTTTCTGCTCGACCCGGGAACATATGACTATCTGAACCCAATCTACCAGCGTGACCAGGACGCACCGATACATCACAAAAACGAACATACTTCAGACTTGATCGCCCAATATGCGCAGGAACTACTGAAGGACGCGATTGACTCGAAGAACCCGTTCTTTGTTACCATTGCTCCCATTGCGCCGCACTCGAATGTTAACGTGGACCGGGCACCTGGGAGTCCTATGACGATACCTATTCCTGCTGAGAGACACGCTCACCTCTTTGAGGGAGTCAAAGTTCCGAGAACGGATAACTTTAACCCGAATTCTGTAAGTATTACCGATCTGCGTTATCAGGGTATCAGAAGAATTAGCTGCCAAAAAGCATAAGAGACGAAATACTTTAGTCACTTTATGCTAGCTAGGACTAGCATTTAGGCTACTTTATTTTGGTAGTTTAAGCTTTAGGGGACATTTCTTCTATTACCTAGGTATCTACGTGCAAAGTTATAGCTAACTGGATACAGCCCAGCGGAGTGAGCTGGATTCGCAAACTCGAACAACTCAACGACTCAGCTATAGCGTACATCGATGACTACCACCGCGCACGACTCCAATCTCTCCAGAGTGTTGACGAGCTTGTCGAACAGGTCACCAAGCAGCTGGAAGACGCCGGCCTCCTCGATGAGACTTACATCATCTACAGCTCTGACAACGGCTTCCACCTAGGTCAGCACCGACTCCCTCCTGGTAAAGAGTGTGGTTTCGAAGAAGATATTCGCGTACCCCTTTTCATCAGAGGACCAGGTATTGCTGCCGGTCAAGTTGAGAAGGCTGTGACAACGCATATCGATCTCGCTCCCACCCTGCTCAAGCTTGCAGGTGTGCCGCTGCGAGAGGACTTTGACGGCACTCCTATTCCTGTCTCAGCTAACGAGGAGGTAAAGCGTCATGAGCATGTTGCTGTTGAGTACTGGGGCGTTGCTATCGCTGAAGGCGAAATCGGTGGCTTTGGTACGTGAATGACCTTGAAGGCCAAGCTGCGGTTACTAACTGGTTTAGATGGAGAGGGCCAGATTAGAATGCCCAACAACACGTATAAGGGCTTGAGAATAGTGCACGAGGACTACGATCTTTACTACTCGGCCTGGTGTAACAATGAGCACGAGCTCTACGATGTCAGGGTAAGTCTCTCTTAACTCCGTCATCACGGTGTCAGAAGAAGTATCCTCCAAGAGCATGAGAGACGAAAGAATTGAGTTACCTTATGCTAGCTTAGACTAGCATTTAGGTTACTTTATTCTGGCGCCCTAAGCCTTAGAGGATACTTCTTCTGGCACATACCTATTAACTAGACTAATACTTACCTCTTGAAGACCGACCCAGGCCAATTGAACAACATCTACCCGTTGGTCAACAGCACGACTGCAAGCAAGGCTTTCCTCGGAACCACTGTCCAGCAAGTCGTCAATCGTCTCGATGCATTAATGCTCGTCCTGAAGTCTTGCAAAGGCGAAACATGTATCGAACCATGGAAAGTTATCCATCCTGAGGGTGGTGTAGCCAGTCTGAAAGATGCTCTTCGGGAGAAATTCGACGTCTTTTATGATGACCAGGTAAAGGTTCGGTTCGATCGTTGTGAAGCTGGGTATTTGGTTGAAGCTGAAGGGCCGCAAGTTGGATATGAGTATCGGGAGGGTCTTGCGTGGCATCATTGGACCTGAGAGCTGTCGCATGATTGTGACAACATCATGCTCTGGACAGTTAATGCTGTAGCATCTGGAAACGTCCGTTATTTAGATCCAAGGAACTTCCATATTGGAAGGAGGTGGTAATTTGAGAGTCGGCCTTTGTCGGCATAAGGCACAGCTCTTGAGCACCCTCTTAGCCCATAAGTCCAAATAATCCAGTCATTCTGTACCAGCTGGGACCAGCTTTTGGACCGTTTGTTCCTGTCACCACGAGCTTGGCCTTAAGCTTTCGCTACCCCTTGTCATTGCCCTTGCTCGAATCCGATATGTTCTGATGCTCGATTCCTCTTGCGTGATTGCCGGATTGAGATCTTGGTCTTTGAGGCGTAGCAGTACATGTTAAAGCGGCTGAAGAAGGCTTAAGCAATGATGTTGATGGGTGATTTGAGACACATGATGCCGATGGGAAGCGCTTCAGCTGACGGCGGCCTCAAATCTCGAAATGATATTGTGCTGAAGGATGGTAAGATACGGCATAAGCTGCGAGTCCAGTCCCGGATCAAATGGTGTTGTAGCGGGTTAAGCGTTTTAAGCCGAGGGCGATTTGACGTAAATGAGGGTGCATATTGCAGGGCCACGAGTGCAAGATAGAGAAGAACACAGAGTTTTGAAAGATATTGTTCCCCAATTGCATCATCCATGAGCCCTCACCTAGGTGTGCAGGTGAGTCCGGAGCCGGCAGTGGCCCGGCCCCACCTGATGTCCGCTGTCATCTCGACACTGAAGTTGCGATCACCCTCAGCCATCATGGCGCAGAAGAAGAGCTCTAGATGATAGAGATGCAGGAAATATAGTATGTCCATCAAATAAATATTACTGAACAGAAAATGATCATTTGAAAGGCATTTGGTGATGTAAAGTCGGCGTGGTAATTCGTCGACATTCATTGGCCAAAAATTGGTGGGTGCCTTGTATTTCCGGCACGAACCAGGACCCGACCTTGAACCGAGGAGCATCTCACGACAGCTCTGCTAATCTACGACAACCTCACATCACGAAGCTCAATTGAATCAGCAACAATGGGTTCCGACGCAATCACCGAGCCGCGGCGTACGTACCGACCGACGAATTGATATCCAGCACATATTTTTCACCCGAACCTCGACCGCTGACTTCATGAGTAGAAGCGACCCGCGAGGAGATGCGCGATGCCAAACTCCCTCTGGCCTACCGAGACAGCTGCGCGCACCTTCTGATCCCTCTCAACAAGTGCCGTCGGGATACGTGGTATGCCCCTTGGAAGTGCTCCGTAAGTCATCTACCATTTTCTAGAGCGAGGCACGGCAGGCCCAAGTCCACCGCAGCTACACCGAACGTGCTCAGCCCAGGCCAGCCAAGCTCAGTCCAGCTACAAACCAAAACGCAAAAGCCGATCTTTGCCGAGATGTCAATCAATAAGAGACAACATGCTTACACATAGGGGTTTGACTAGGATGAGCGACACAGCTACGAGAAGTGCCAATACGTCGAGTTCAAGAAGCGAGTCGCCAAGATGGACGAGTTGAGGGAGTCGAAGGGCGGTGCACGAAGCAACTAGAGGAAGAGAAAAGACCGAATTTCTTGACAAATCCCGGGTATAGGGCCGGGCCGGAACTGTACATTTTACAAACAAGCCAAGCGTTTGATGAGAAAACCGGAATAGAAAGAGGCAATTCCACACAAATGAAACGATTCAAGACGCAGAACGAACAAGAAAGACGACAAAGTGAAATGATGGCGGAGCCTACTATGGCGTTAACGACTGGGTTTGATACAATCGATGGGCTAATGGAAATAGACATGCGACGAGTTTTGGGCAGAGCCTCATGAGATGTCTGAGCCGCGCACTCCAGCGGCATAAGAAAAAAGGCCAACCACAGGCCCTTTGGGATGGGATGGACCGGAAAAGAGTGGACTCACCGGGGACGTAACAAGTGGGACTGGCAAGTTGGATGGTGAAAGGAACATGAGAAAGAGCTGTAATGTTGCAAGCAGATGGGTTTTTGGCGTGGTCATCGTGGCGGACAGTACCCTGTCTGGGCCGGCTCAAGAAGAAATACGCCGACATGGTGTTGTGCGGGCTCTCAGGAGAAAATTATATATTGAGCCCGTGAGCCACCGAGAGGTTTGCGAATCTGAGATGGAAAGGTGCCAGGCGAGTTGAATCGTGGTGTTTTTACACCAACTTCAACCATTCATCTTGTGTATCACCGTTAATCTTTTTGTTCTTTCAGACGTCGATCGTCTCATCGGCAGTTGGCTTCCGCAGAGCCTCAACACCAATATTTCTTTTATCGCCAAGTGGTTGATCGACAGCCTCAGCCTCGACAATGACTACGAAAGTGTCACGATAAGATATGGCGCTATCGACGACCTCTGCTGGTGGCTCAGTCACTTGACCTCAGTCAGTCACTTGATGGCGCAGTCATGATGAAACTGATGATCAGAAATGAACATCGGATTTTATCGGCTCAATCCTGATGAGACGACCTCAATCTCGGATGCGATAGGGCAGTTGACAACGAGTCGTGGATCTTTATTGTGAGCGACATGGTCTCAGCTCCAACGAGTCAGACCACAGACCAGTCGGTGCAAGCCCGGGAGCCACGCAGTTTTGGCCACACTCACAGCTCACAGCCTCAGAGGCGCTGAAAAGAGCCGCATGCAGGCGGTTCAGGCAAAGTTGTGCGCTATGCAAGGTCCCACATGCGCTGAAAAAAGCCACCCGAACCCGATAGGATCCCTGGCAATGGAACCACCTTAAACATGATTTCCCTTTAGATGAGATCCACTACGATCCATCAAAGGGAAACCTTCTGTCAACGTCGATCCACTGCCGGTCGGTTTGGCTCGGTATATCCAGCGAAAAGCAAACCGGCCCGGTTCATTGAAACCTATCGGCCGGGCTATGGATATCATCTCCATTCTTTTCAATGCTTGGCTCAAGGCTTGTGTCTTGGAATTCAATGCCAAGACCACTTACAACGGAGCCTCCGGTCTTCATTTACGACTTCTCAGCAACGCAACTGGACAAACGTGGGACCATCAAGGTTTCTCTTATGCAACACTTTCTCACGGACTCGGTTGAATGACACACATATTCAAGGATGGCAATTTCAGGAGACAAACGTAATGCTCTGACAAAGAGTGAAAAATGATTGATGCTATGCTGTCTAAACTAACGGAAAAAATAACTGGAGACTTATACACGAGATGAGACCTGCTCAGAAGATGGAGTTGCTGCCACAGGAGAAGACACCCTGGATGGAACTGGAAGCATTGGCAAACAAATCCAACAGCTCAGTGATTGATGACCACAGGCCAGCAGCGTTCATGAAGAGTGAGATTCCAATAAGGAACGCATTGAGGCAGAACAGGGCAATGTTCTTGGGGCTGGAGAAGAGGTTGTTCCAGTTCATGTGGAACCAGAAGATGCCGCTGAAGCCGAAAGTGAACCACGAAATGGTAGTGGCTGAGGCAATGGACAGGATGGAGTCAAAGACGGGGATGGCGTTGGAGATGATGAAGCAGAGGACCCAGAAGACGGTCACGATGGTCATCCAGATGGACCAAGAACGAACGTTGTTGGCAGTCATCTCGCTCTGGAGCTTGAAGTGCTTCATGACCTGGACGTACACGTATTTGATACCAGTGTGGCCAAAGGCAAGACCGGTCGAGAAGATGGCAGGGAGAACGATGCCGTAGGCAATCCTGGCGATGAGCTCGGGAGCCGAGCCAAGAGCAGGCGAGACGGTGTACTCTCCAGCCAAGCAGTAAATGGCAATAGCCACAACCACGTAGAAGCCGATGGAGACACACTCCAACCAAGCGAGGGCAAAGCCGAAGTCGCGAACGGGGTCAACCATCTCGGCCATGTAAGTGACAAAGTTGATGTTACCCGAGTAAGCGTAGCAGATCTTGAGACAGGCGTTGAGGCCGGAACGGAAGTCTGGGTTGGCGACGACCAAGATCTCCTTGTGCCAGTCTGCGGGCGCAGCAGTGGGATTCTTGGCTCCGAGAGAGGCCATGACGAGGATGGAAGCGGCGATGACGGAGACCATGCAGGGGATACCTGACTGGGAGACGAACTTGGAGGTTCGGGGCGCGCAAAGGACCCAGCAGCAGAGACAAGCGATTCCGATGTAGCCCACAGTGCAGATGGAATGTCGTGAAATGGTGTTGAAGGCAATGGAGAGAGTAACACTAGCTGAAGCAGCTGTCATGATAACCTGAACAAGCAGACCGATTCCGGCGGCGATGGAAAGAGGACGTCCTCCGACGACCTTGGCCATGTCCACCACGTTCAAAACATGAGGATGACGGCCATAAAACTGCTTCAAGACGAAAGCTGTATACCAACTTAAAACTCCGATACCGATTATGGCAATCAAACCAGGGACTGAATCCGTTAGCGATGGTGTTTCGAAATAAATGGTGGTTGGGAAGTGAAGCTATCGCGGGTTTTGGGGCGGTCGGTCGCCCGACTCACAACCCACACCCGCCACTGCTTCCCTTTCCCTAAAGGGTAAACTTACTAATTCCCATAGTCTTCAAAACACTAGGCAGTGACAAAACACCGAGTCCAACTTGATTGGTAAGGAGGGCGAAAGTAGTGTCCCATTTTGACATGTTGCGAAAGTTCTTTGCACCCTCGCCTCCACCAAAGCCGTTTTCTACGACAGGGACATTGTGAGCAGACTGAACGTCATCGATGTGACCCTTCTCAGCATCGAGAGGCATCTTCTCTTTGCTGTTTGTCTTGCTGGAATCATTGCCCTGATCCGAAGGGTAAATATCGTTGTGGGCGTCTTGCGGGTATGAAGACATGATGGGCTGTCTGAAGCAGATTTGCTTCTATGTGTATATAAAAACGGGTATATTAGACTGCTCGCTTGAGGAAACAATACACAAAACTAGAAGAAAGAGGTTATGGTGGGAGGGAAGAGAGATGATAGAGGACAATGAAGAGTAAGAGCAGATGGAAAGGAAGAAATATATAAGTCAATAGAGCTTCGTAAAAGGACTAGACTATCACGGAATTCCCTCATTAAGCTCCGCGTCCTTTTTTCTTCCTCTCTTGGGCGTGGCCGTGCTCCAGCTTTGTTCACGACTGTACGGAGGATATCCTGGGGTTCCACCTAAGATAGGTGCTTTTCCATCGGAGTTACAGTCCAAGGGTTTAACCAGCCTTGGTACTTTTTCTGGGGTGACCCTCATCTTCTTACATCGGCGGCGAACTTGGTGCCTTGCTTGATAGTGTTCTTGTTTGTTTAGGTCTGATGATCATTCACATTCAAGTGTTCCTTCCCCAACTTGATTCTCCTCATTTGTGGATCTCTATGTCTTCTTCTGCAGAGTAACTGTCTTATTCCCAGTGCTGAAGAAGTAAGTAACAATCCTTGAATGAGGAGAAAGTCTCCATTCACCCCCCGTTGACATGACATGGGGCTCTATCGTATCTTTTTTGTTCTGTGAAGGAATTGACAGTACGCTGCCCCCAATTGGATGCTGAAAAGCTGGGGACAAGCCAAGCAAGACAAGAATTGAGTGGAAACGCACTAGAAGGTCATCATCCATGTTTACGTACATGCACATTGTGTGTGTCTCCTCCACGGTGTGACCGTCCATTTACTGGGGATATGCACTACATGCGCTACACAATCCGGGCCGTTTTTATCTGTTTTTTATTTGCTAACGTGCTGTATATCTTTTACTCAAGGCG
Organism: Fusarium hainanense; assembly: GCA_013618405.1. Taxonomy (NCBI): domain Eukaryota; kingdom Fungi; phylum Ascomycota; class Sordariomycetes; order Hypocreales; family Nectriaceae; genus Fusarium; species Fusarium hainanense. The sequence goes on along the minus strand of JABFEW010000485.1, from coordinate 14,720 downwards.
GATCCTAACGTCTATCAGTGACTTGTAGCACCGGCTCTGTCATCATCAACTCGGTAGTTTAACATCCATCATGAACAAATGATCTACACTGAGTCTCAAAGGGTCCTTTCCCTTCACATCTCTTGTCTAGCTTGTGCATCTTTCTTTAGTTCGCCTCTTTTAAAATGTGGTTCTCCTCCAATGCTTGGCTTTTGATAATGTCCAAAAAAGGCATGTATACTGCTAGTATCCTTCCAACCTAGTTTCAAAACTTTGCTCACCCCTTGTCTTCCGAATTGCGAGGCTGACGGGCGCGTTACCGAACCGAGTTTAAGTCCTCCAAGCAGGGACCAGGTCTAAGATGGAGATCCGAGGTGGAGAACCAGGTACAGTTTTTTCACTCTTCTTACTCTTTTGCTTCATTCCGCTTTATTTCCCATTGGGATTGAATAAAGGTTGTTTAGCCGCGGGAGCGGAATGGGAAGAGGACATGGATAACTCTAGCCGCGGTGTTGACCGCTTAAGCATAAGGAATAGAATACTTTATGCGACACTAGACACAACGAGTCAATAAGTAATTATACGTACACCTCGAATTAAACATGTCATGCAACTAACAAGAGTCAGTTAGTTGTATGGGCATTTCATCCAGTCGGGTTTCCCATCAGCAAAAAAGACAACCCACCCCTGTTCCTGTTCCATGTCGTCATCCCTAAACCCTGACACGCACGCTCTTTCTTTGCTTGCCTCAGGTTCGGGTGTTCCTGCACGCGGTAATATTTCTAGTCGTTTTCTAGAAGATGAGCTGAAGATGTGATATGATATGACATGCACGCGTGGGGTGTCAGTTATCATGATGTGATACTATCAGGCATGGGCTGTATCAGACTCATTCCTTTGCCAGGAATTGCCTTCTTTCGCACAATGAACTGACGGATTGTACTATAAGCCTAAGAATTATGCTTGAATGGGTCTCTGGGGCACCGGTCCGGTCATTCCTTGGCCACATAGCCATAGCATTGTAAGACCATCAAACACTGGAATTACAATCACCACGTAATACCTTCAATTTCCCCATGCCTTTTACGTACAACAAACCAGTAGTCCCCATGGGACATCTCCATACTTTTCTTTTCTCCCCCAGCTAAAATTACCGCGGGTTCATATCCGGGGCATAACACTACAAACATACGTCTCTCTTCTTATTACTGGATATGGAGGTTCTTCCATGTTTGAGGCTAGCAGACCGAGGATGAAGTGTCATCAGTGCGTTTTCATATCGCCGAAGAATATGCGCTTCGCCGTTGTGATCAAAGTGTCGGGCTTGCCCGGTTCTTTGTTTTGACCCTGCAGATCTTTTTGTATCTCAGGGGGTTCAGCTTTTTCTAGTGTGTCTTCGGTGCAGCTGCTTGGTGCCCGAAATGGACACTGACACTTCAGGATCGTCGATATAGTGTGAGAAATATCTGATGGGTAACAAACGGTTCGATTATCGTCAACCGATGAAAGACACAGCCTATCAGAGTTATACATTAGAAACAATGATATCACTTACGCTCAGATACTCATCTACACTCGCCTATTTGCTGCAAGACAGCCCAAGGCCAGACTTCCTCGTTAGGCAAGTATCGACTCGTCCCGAGCTTCTGTCAATCTCCTCCTATCTGTTTCACGGTCAAAGTAACCGGACCGTTACCACGCAGATCACAATCCTTATCATCAACGGCGTGGGATGTCAGGATATCTTGACAACGAACGGGGCGAGTGATAGACGGAAGGCATATCATGACATCGGGGGGCCTCATAAAGATCCGAGCATAAAAAATGCATGCATCACCTTGCTCAAGATATTCGGAAAGCGACGGTCCTTGTAATCAGGGTCGTCTATGCTTCTCCGCTTCCGAAGGAGTTTTGGTAGGCTTGATATCCAATTAGCATTCCTTTCAGGCAACTGTCGCCGAGTTCTCCCATTTAGATCCCGGCTTCAAAGCCGTTGATACGCGAGTCCTAAGGGTTCTCGTAACTTGCCACGACGATTTCTCGGGTGCGAATGCGTGCTCGTGGCCACATGGTATCGGAGATCTGTAACGTGGAAGGGTTCAGTGCGGTCCGGGGATTCATATGTTGAAGCCGTGGGCAGGCAGATAGATACCCAATATGTCACTGCTGGATCTCAAAGTGGCTGTGTACTCCAGAGTATCGCAAGATAATACCCATTGGTCATGACATCAACTGGTATCAACCAGATGGAACACTCTCAAATCTTACGTTACGAGTATAGCCTCAAGGCGTGGTCAAAGAGCCACTTCCCTGCCGAATCTTCCGGGTGATGAGCATGCCGAAGGCATCAGTAACCAAGTATGGAATGTTATACCGGTGTCATTCTGGCTAATTCTAGAAAGAGACTTTTTGATGTCTTGAGCTGTGTATGTCCAGTTCTGACTCCATCTGTACAGTTCAATACTGCGCATGAGGTAGTATATCCCTTTCCATAACTCTATCATTACAATACAGAATGAGCTTCTCTTGAGCGATGATCACGTCGACGCTAGGTATCGACGATCGGGTAGTCTCTTGGATACTGGTCACTTCGAGCTTTGACTACTCGAGTGTTTCTGTTGACAGCCACGTGGCTGGCACTTTCTCTTCGACATTAGGAACAGCCTCCAGAGGTATATACTTGGAGTAGTATAAGTCTACAGTCCTGATTACTTGTTGTCTTTTGTATCGTATCCTCAATTAAGGTATCAGGTGAGTAACAAAAGACTGTCATCTAATGCTTAGGCTGCCAAAATAGAGTAGCCGAAATGCTGGTCTAAGTAAGCATAAGATGGCCAAGCTATTTCGCCTCTTATGCTTCCAGCGGCTAGTTCTTTTGTCACGCTGGTAGGTATTAAAGTCAAAGCGACCGGTATATTAACATTGCATCGAAGTAACATTACTCCAATACAGCGAGTGTTTGAAAACTCACAATCTATCATCTCATCCTCCATGGAGACACGAGCATTGGCAGGCTCCCCCTCTTGATCCATGCATGAGAGAACCGCCGTCTTAGGGGTACAGTTGACAACAATCTGAGATCATCAAGCCCTTTCTTCGGAACTCGCTTTTGTCCCTCCTGGCCATCGAGTTCAAGAGCCTCTCGCGCTTCAAGTGCAACTCGTGGGATACAACCTCTAGCGAAGAGATGCAAACGAGACGATACTATCGCCTCCAAGATCCGAATCATGATCACAATTTTAGTTTGAGACAACATGAGTCTTGATCCGATGGACTTCTTTGTCAACATGCAGGCTCTACGCTTTCTGATGGGTGTTCCTATACTATGTCTCTCAAAGCTGTTGGGGATGGCTATGTCTAAGCTGGTATATGTTTGAGCTTTCAGTTCCATACTCTCTCATATTCTATTGAAGCTGTTCGCAAGTGGTATTAATGCTCAAACTTCTCTGACGGATCCTCAACCGATAGTCCAAGACAAGGACATTTTAGTCCAAAGCACAAGAGTAAGGCGAATCGTTGAAGGCTTTCTACCGGTCGTGTACCATAGTTTCACCGTCTTGCGAGCGATGTCAACAGGCATGTTTTGCCACACTATTTCCTCCTTGACAAAGCTATACCGCTGGTCTAAGTGGCAAAGTGCCAACTAGAATGCATGAGCCTGGCACGACCATCAAAGCCCAGACCTCAAAGATAGCCCAGTGACTGGGGCCTTACCCCAACGAATCTTCAGTGGGCTGTTTGGCTTGTGAGAATGAACCCCTCAACAATGTCCGGCGGGCACTTAGGAATCTTGGCCAATCCTCCCTCTCCCTTGGTCAGAAACCTGGAGATCTTGATACCGAACAAGCACCTCGCTCCATCTTCGATTCATCACGACCCAAGGAAGGATATAGCCGCCCATCTTGAGTTTCAAAACTCTCTTAAATCCATATTCAGTCACAGAAGTCGAACAAGGCAAGGTGTCTGGGAGAGTGATTGCCTGATCTGTTCTAACATGTTACACATTCTAGAAATGCATTGCCCAACTTGCCTCGTTGCCACGAATCTCCTGGTGGCAATTGGTGTTCATTCGACGAGGCTTAAGATCAGATAACTACGAAACAAAACAGTATATGAGTCAGTCAAATGCATGCAGGGTCCAACTCCACGACAACAACCACTCGCAAAAGACCACATCAAACCCAACCCACAAACCAGCACAATCGCTGCCTATCTCTTTAACCCTCTCCATTTCACTATAATACTACTTTCTTGGACTAGTGGCTTATACATCTTCACGTACCAAGACCCCGGCCCTCCACCAAAAATGATTGGCTCTCGTGCTCCCATACTCAAACACCACCACGAAACAACTGTTTTCCAAAATATATCGTTCTGAGCTTTTCGTAGGTCGTCGCGTCGCGCTGGACGCGGTGCATTGAAGACCAGTGGTTGTCGGCGCAACGTTGTTTGGTGAAGTGTTGACTTTGGATATAAACTGCGGTGACAACACATCGAATATTAACTCGACAGTCTTTTTCAGCGTGCTTTTTCCAGTTATATTTTCTTTACTTTATCATCTATACAATCTTGATCATTTGGCTTCTCTCGTTTGAGCCGTTGTTACTTTGCAATACCATCGTCAACACACTATCCAGTGTCAACTCACTACATCCTCTCACTTACACCACATCTCGCCGCAACTACACTCTCTTCACCATTCAATCCTTTTAATTTCATTACGATGTCCGACATTATCGCCTGGCTGGTTCCTACGGCACGCAACTCGCTCGCCGATAAAACAACATACCTCGCCTGCAACATCTCCCGCACCGTCCAAACAACATCCTCAGACATCCTCACTTCCCGCCTTCCAAACCTCCTCGGCAGCCGTCCCTCCCGCGCCATCAAGCTCTCCTTCGACTCACCACCCAAGCGTCCAGGATCTTTCGTCCTAGGCTCTGACCCATCAAAGTGCGATGTCGTACTGCCCACAATGCCAGGCATCGACGCACGACACTGCGAGTTGAGCTTCGATGCTGAAGGTCGTCTTGTACTAAATGACTATTCCCAGGCGGGAACGCAAGTCTGGTATGACTGGGAGAGCAATGGTGATCAGACGGATTATACCTGGATTTTGAGCTCGGGTGCGCAGACGGGATTTCCTAGTATGGTGCAGCGCATTACTGTTGATATCCAGGGCGTGAGATTCCAAGTCGTTGTTAATGATCACTCTGACGACTGGGACGCTTATCATGATAAAGTCGAGGACTTCGTTCGACAGCCTGCTTGGTCGCAGGGTCTTTCTGCTGGATGGGATCGAGGATCCATCACCCCTGTTGCGCCGCTCTTTTCCAACGCTCCTCTCTTTCAGCATATCCTCGTCAAGGCACTGGGCGAAGAACCCGTCGGGGAAGTATACCTGTGGAATCTGGCTCGACCTTGGGAGCCTATGGTCAAGGCCGCCGCATAGGCCTTTTATGTATCACGAATCGGCGTTCAGGTTTGGTCAAGTTTTGTATATATAGTAGTATGATCCTTTGTAACGACAAAGGCAGCGATCTTTTAGCATTAGCGCAAGGCTTTGTTCTTTTTTTGGTAACAGTGTTCATCATTAAATCGAGGTATCACACAACTCCTGGCTCCCTATAGTCCCATGCTTTGCTTTTATTGATCCTCGGGAAGCGCCAACGCCTCAAGCTTCTCCTTGTCGCTCGCCTCCGTCTGCTCCTGTTCCTCATCCACGGCGAAGCGCGTCATGGCGAACTCGGGGATTTGTCTTCTGCGAACGCGCTGGCCGCCCTTTTTGCCCTGTCGCATCCTGGCGGTCTCGGCCTCCTCAGCAACAACAGCCTTCTCACCAACCTTGTCCAGCATGGTGCCCTCTAAACTCAGGTAGCTGATGTCTCCGCTGGTGCCGACGTCGAAGTTGCGTATTCTGAAGCGAATCTTGCCCTTAACCTTATCGCCGTTGCCGTCGGCCCAGAAACCGGTGCTGTGGATTTGGCGGACTACACCGTGGTCGTCGGCGGTGATGACTGAGGCGGTCTCTTCGAAGCCTTGAGCTTCGGGGGACTCATTAGGAACCCACTTCCAGTCAGGAGGCAGTCGACGAGCCTCGATCGAAGCGTTGAACTTTCCAAAGCAAACAACACCAATGTGTCCCTCAGTCTGCAAGTTGACACTTCCCTCCATCCAAGCACCACGGCTTGGCACGAAAAGATCAACATCAGCAGTGATCCATCCCCAACCAACAGCAGCTTCGGCCTTGGACATGACAGTCGCGGGTTCCTCGTCAGTCGTAGCAGCACCATTGCGACCAGGGTTTTCACCGAAAGCGACGTTCCTATACTCGAGGAGAACACCGCGCAGCGAAGGCACGTACTTGTTCAGGTGATGTTGCAGATGTTGGTACTGGCAGTTGGTGACGGGTTGCGCCCAGCCAATGGGGAATAGAGGCTCGTAAAGCGACACGGTCTGAGTGAAGAAGGGGAATTGAGGGTTCGCGGGGATGTCGGGAGGTTGGTAGACGTCGTCTTTAGACTTTGATGGTTTGGCGGGAGGTGGCATGTCGACATCCATAGCATCAGCATCAGCAGGCGCAGCTTCTTCTGTCTGCTTCTGAGGTTCGGAACTATCTGTCTCTTCGGTATCCTTGCTCTTCTTGCTCTTCTTCTTCTTCTTTTCGCCCTCTACAGGAGCAGCTGTCTCCTCAGGCGCAGCATCGTGCTTCTTCTTCTTATGCTTCTTCTCAGGCTTAGCTTCCTCGACCACAGCTGGTTCGCTTTCTAGTGGCTTAACAGCACCATCGTCGTGCTTATCCTTCTTGCTCTTCTTCTTTTTCTTCTCGGGCTCAGTCGCAGGGACCTCTGCAGCGACAACGCTCTTGGATTTCTTATGCTTTCGCTCGGTATCGGCGCCAGCTTCCTCTTCACGGGCTCGCTTCTTCTCCTTTTTCGCCTTCTTCTCGGCCTTGGCGGCGGCGTGATCGATTGGCGCCATTTTTGCGGTTGGGCTGTTTTGCGAGCTATCGCGAACGTATGGAATTGAGGAATGCTGCGAGATCTCGAAAAAATCTAAAATTTTGGCTTATCTTATCGCGGAAGCTCAGCGCTTCACCGAGGGAAGTGGGGCTTCACCTGCCTCACCTTGGAATCCAGACCTGAGCCGTAGGGTAAGTGAAGTTTAACTGGTCAGCTTGGGACAGAATTACCCCGCCAACTGCCTGCAAGTTACTGGTGCTTAATGGTGGGTTGGTTTTGACGACCTTGATCACGAGCCCTCTCTGTCGCTCTTGCCAATTCCTCTCCGCGTGATACGAAGCCAGGCAACTTCATCTTCTTTTCTTCGTCATAGATCATCTAACACTTTCAGAGAAAGTCTTGATCTCGCAATCTTTCCAGTTTCAGCATCTCTCAATACTCTGACGTTGTCTTGATTCAACTTCGCATGAACTTTGTGCTGCTCAACTGCCGTGATTGGATATTGAGGTTTCTACCCAGACGCAAGCAAGATTTCTTGGAGGCATTTTCCTCTGCAAGCGTTGGGCTATTGTCTCAATCATGCACTGTCTGCACCAAGATTGGCTGAAATGGCAATATAACTTGCAGCATAATTCGTCCGGCAAAAGAGATACCAGGTTGGTCTCGTGAGAACACAGATCATAGTGAACAGGACGCTCCGATAGCCCGTCGAAGGGTCAACTCACCGGTTGTTTGCTTAGCTCAACATGAAGGCACACACATGCACCTCAAGCGAGTAATGTTTTGCGCTGGAAACACAGAGAAACAAAAGGACTTGCTGCATCTTGACACCATTGCAAAGCGCCAAAACACCGATCACGGAATGACTCTCGAGAAATGACTCTTGTGAACTCATCGTTGAGAACAGCGGGCATGACTACGCTCTCCCACCATAGCAAGTGAATATCTCTTGTGATCCACAGCGATCAAATTGTCCGAAGTGCAGTCAACACGAGGCCGGAGGATTACAACTCGTATTTCCCCAGATGAATATCAGTGGAGATGATATACAGGAGTTCCCCTCTTGCATCGGAACGGCCCTTCAAACACCGGATTGAACGAGTTCCTATATTACCCCAGACTCGTATTCAGAAATGTCCGAAATGCATGGCTACAAGTGTAACTATCGCGCGCTCGAAAGCAACAGTTTTGATGATTGTGCCTCGAGATACAAAGCAGTGCAGTGCAATACCGACGGACATGCGCGAGATACTGAAAGCAAGACCTCAATGTCACCATCCTCTGCGTTATCGGACCAGCAATATTCTAGACTGTCGGGGAAGCCATTTTCACCACGAACCACCTCATCTGCATGAAGAAGGAATGTCAATGGAACCGATCGGTATCCAGAACTAACATCTTCGGTCGAATTTACAAAGCCGGAAGGTGAGGAGTATTATGTTGAGAAGTTGAGAGTCCACCATGGGATGTTTACAGCCACCATGCGAAAGCCCCCTCTGTCGAATCAGAGCATCCAGAACGAAAAAGAAGACTCTGACTCGAAGTTATACCGGACTCTGTTAAGAGAACCAAGTGGAGAAAAAATACCACAAAGTGCGCAGACGAGCAGGCAACCGTTCAGAGCCTAGCCAGAGTATAACGATGGCGTATCAGACGGTGCATTGAACGGCGCCTGTGATAGCGCGTACATAACGGAAGAATGTGATTATGTACAAACCGGACAGAATCGGACGTTCTTCATGGGTTCGAGGTGGCTGGGGGAACGTTTGAACTCTATCTTGGCCGAAGAAAGGACTTTCTCGAAGAACACCAAGAACCATGGCAGAGGCGAAAAAACGTGTGTGCTTGGGACGGGAAGATGTCACCGACGGAAGAAAGCGACAACGAATGTCCCAAAGGAAACGGTTTATGTCAACGCTCGATGCAATGTTCTATTCTGGACAACAAAGCCGCAGAGTTTCAGAGATTGAATCAGAGGCTTTGAGTCAAACAGAACCCAAAGGATATCGGCAACCACAATGTCAGTGTCAAAGCCATGTGGATGGTTTAGCCACGAGTGCCTCTGCCGCGATCAAAGTCTCGAAAGGGTCTCGCGGTCCGCCCTTCAAGATTCAGCCACGACCAATTCGCAGAAGCTTCCAAGTTTCACGCCCAATCACGAATTAAGAAAAGAATTTTCTTCTTGATTATTGTTTTACCCTGGTTGGTATACACAAGGAATCAACTGCTGCATTTGTGAAGGTGCATGTGTGAGTGGATTCCCTTTGCAAGTCTCTGTTAAAGCCGCAGGCAGAGACCGAGCATCTGGAAAGCCGCTAAAAAGTGCTTCTTTGAAAACCTTGATTTCATGGCCCCCATCGCACAAAATCCACAGCGACAAGGCACAGTTTTACGAATGTGCAAGAAAACTTGCGCACAGTATGAGCAGATGCAAAAAGAAAGAGCGCAGGAAGCTCGGAGAGAATGACAAAGAGGCCGGCTTGACCAATTGGGTAATCCAGACTTCCTGCAAGACTAACAACAGATGACGAAAACCTTTCACCCACTATGATGAGTGGGAGTATGTCTTCATTCTGACTTACAGTACGGATACAAGGCACTGGATCAAATTACCTTGTCTTACAGTGACGTGGTCAAAGTATTCATTGTTGGTGGTACTGTTGTGAAGCCATCCATCTCAACTGACAAGCAGCCTCCCGCCAATAGATGCCCTAATTTTTTGTTGTTTTTGTTGAATTGATTTGCCTGTCTAATTAAACAGCCCAGCACTGGAATGTTTCCTCCACAAAGCAATCGAAAATTGAAACAAGCTTATCGGCTTCCCGCTGCCGTCGCCCGGGCGTTACAAGCGAAGCACATCAATCTGAGATTAACCCCGACACTTTGAAGCTTGGCAATCACGATCTTTACTTCGGGTCAGTGTCCAAAGGCATCGGGAACAAGAACCTGATGTGATTATGTGAACTAGTTATTGCTTCAAAAAGTCCTAGATTTTGTGGAAGCTGTTTGGTTGGATATGGTTCTTTTGATCCACCGTTCCACAGCATCAAACTTGTGAGGCATTTGGGCAACTTTCTTGGTTGTGTAGCGCCAGCAACAACAATTTTTGACGGTGTCCGCTTAGGTACAGGTACGTATTCCTCCTCGATCACAGTGCCCGTCAAGCATGCAAGCGCTTTGCAATTGAGTTGAGTTGTCAGGCATCCATATGAGGCATTCACTTCACTTGGTCTAGATGGTGGCGCGAAGCAATATGCACGTGTCGTGGGGCCGGTCAGTAGAGAAGAGTTTTTCTTCTGCTCCGTTTTCTGCTCCGTCTTGAAATTTAGGTCCGTCTTGCTAGACTACTGCAAGTACTTCTGTACTCGTGGAAACGGAGCGCGTTTAAGTGACAGTATGTTAATCCACTCACACTTGAACCAATGCAGCGCGACTCAAAGAAATCGACTACGAATCGACTGAGAGCCAGGACTGGACTGCCTTGGAAGGACACCAAAAAGCACAAGAATTAAAGGGTTTACAAGGATTCGTTCAGGTACAAGACAAGGGATGTAAGCACGGTGTCAGGCACAAAACCAGTCAGAACTCTTGGTACGACACCCTTCAAGACGTGGATCAAATGGCAGTGATTTACCCTCTTTGAGTGCATGCGTCTGCCGCCGTGCCGGGTCCCTGACTAACGCACCGTGCCTGGCAAACAAGCAGTTGAGACATTTTCCGGAACCCATTGGAACAAGTCCCGGGACTGGCTGCCCTTGGGTCTACCACACCCAAGACCTTAGCATGACCCCGGTACGTACATCCGCTCGGCAGCCAGCCGGGCGGGTCTGTGGTTCTGGTGTCTGGAGACAACTTCAACAAAGACTACACATGTACCTGCCCCATACCAAACTAGCCCAATGCCCCAAGCTTTCGCGAATCATGACTGCAGTTTGTCTTCCAATGACTCTGACTCTTGCTTGCTGTCAAGCCCCGAGTTCCACTTTCCACTCCCTCCAACTCACTAATCCAAGCGGTCGCTTTCTCGGCGCGAGACGTCTAGTTAGTTACTGTCAGTTTTTTTCTCTGTTTCGCCTCGATATGCAGTTAGCACATTGGCATCTGCAGGCTTTGTCTCCCCGAGGACATGGACACGCACGCCCTTGCAATGCAATGGGTTCAGTTCCCCGAGATCTGCCTTGTACCTGAATAAGACCCAGAAAGTCAAGGACACTGACACTCCCTCTCATGTATATAAAGTCCCATCATCCACCTCCAATACAGACTCTCTTTACTCTGCACCACAGACACTCACTACGAGATTCCTTCCTTTTTCCAACTCTTTCTTCGTCATTCACTCGGCAGGCCGTCGATCTGAGATCAGTCCTTACACTCAAAACTCACTTGCCCACTCCTTCAAGTCAAGTACTTCTCTCCGCTGTGCGTTGAGATTATATCAAGTCGAGCCAGTCTCCATACAAACAAAAAGTATATACTTCAAAATGTTCGCCAAGTTCACCACCATCATCGCGGCTACCGCTGCTCTGGTCTCTGCCAACCCTCTCCCCCGAGGCGAGTCCGGCTCTGCCAGCATCACCCCCCATGATATGTACTCCTCCAGCATCGGAGTCCTGGGCTGCAAGATCGACACCAACCGCGTTGCCTACTGGCCCGGCTCCGTCGACTGCAACAACATTTGCGTCAAGGTCTCCAACGAGGGCCGCTCCGTCTACCTCCTCAAGATCGACTCTTCCGGCGGTGCCCACGACATCTCCTACGATGCCTGGAACTACCTCGGCTTCGGCAAGTCTGCCACCAAGGACCCCCAGATGGGCGGTGGCATCGCCATGAACTACGAGTACGTCCACGCCTCCAAGTGCAAGGACATCCTCGACAACGGCAAGCTTCCCCTCGCCGCCGCCAACTCCATGAACTACGTCGCCTCCTGCCTCAGCGAGCCCAAGAGCTGGGTCGCCCAGAACTACCAGCTGTACAACATCAACGACCCCGTCTGCAAGCACGGCGTCAACGAGAAGTGCCACCTCAACCTCGCCGTCAGCAACCAGCCCGAGTGCCCCAGCGGTCTCGGATCCGTCAAGGAGCTCAAGATGAAGGTTGAGAACATCATGTACGGCACCGGCGAGAAGGCCGCTGCTCTGTAAATGCAGTTTTCCACTTTAGATGTCTTATGCCATGATGATGATCACCATAGAAAAATCGCCCGCCCTAGCAACCTAGACGCAGGGAGAGGGCGTATCACTCTTTACGAATGATATGAAAAACACCTCTGGAATGATACACAGGATATAAAGGAAAAAAGGATTGTTTTTGCTTATTTTTACACTTCACATGTATATACATACCCTTCAAGTCAAATACATTTTACGAATTACTTCAATTTTGAATCTCATACAATTTTTCATTCTCACTTTGTGCACTGGTATTCATCTCATACCCCAGCCTCAATGGTTAGAATCTGAGACAGCACTTTGCTGACTGCATTCACTTTGCTTTTTAGTTTACCGGTTACTTGCTTTTTCCTGCGTGGTTTTTGCTCGCAATCCATTAAACTCTGAGCTGCCTCTTATGTCACAGCACTTAAAGCCTCCCTTGAGAGGGGCCAAAGCGGTACAGATCTATGACAAGTTGCGCATTTACACCACGAAGTAATTTTTCTCAACAGCATGCTGTGGCATATTTTTATCCCCAACTGATCCTTTTCAAATCTCGATCAACTCAATCGTGTTTTTTTGCAGAGCAAGCTGAGTCTTTGGAGGCCTTCGATGACCCCTTGACGAGGGTCGTGTAAGCCATGGCCCCAGCCCCCTTCAGCCCTTGCTTCAGAATCTCCCTCTGAGGCTTTTTGACAGCCCTGTAAGGTACATGCAGTACATTCAGCTCCATATGATTGCTCACCTTGCTTGGTCATCCCTGGTAGCCTTGTTTTCTCACAGTACAGACGCACGAACATGCGGTGTTCTTCCAAGGCGCGTAAGGCCAACATTGACTAGTGGAGACAAGCCACGTGCAAGAACAGGCACAAAGTCGGACCGGACAGGGATTAGAGAACGTCATGTTTCCTTTGGATTGCTTCGCTGTACATATGCACATTTGTCCAAGGCAATTGATACAGTGAAATATTCAATAAACTCAGACCGCATATGCAGAGGTCAACCACACCGCCATCCATTCGGCAGTTCAATTCAGGGGGGGAGGGTAGCACTCGGGAGCTGAAAATCTAAAGTGCAGTTGTATCATTATGAGCTGTCGTGCTCACAGTAGATCTGGGGAGTGACAGCTACGTGTGCCGCTTGGCTTGACATGAAACAGGGGAATAGAAAGAGAGGACAAAGAAGAACCGTTCAGTAGTGACAGCTGAGTGTTGGCGGTTAGGCTCGTGTACCTGCATTTGGGCCAGGATGTTTGTGTTTCATGTTTTGTTCATTGATGACATGCCAGGCCAGGCCGTTAAGTGTCTTTATTGTGGTGTGGTGAGTGTAACTTTGAGTGAGGGGTTCGTGGACGGTTTGTGAGCCTTACTATTGCGAGGGTATCATGTGAAAACGGCAGTGAACCGTTATCTTGATAACGGTAGTTGGTCTTTGCATTTATGACGAGAGAACTTACCCTAGAGTGTATCAATTCAAGGTTTTCGACAACGGATTACAGCAGGTAAGTGGCTTTTCAATGTTATAAGAAGTGGTATATAACTCTCTTTCATTTTTTCATGTTCATTGGAACTTACTTAAGGCCATGTTTTAAGGTTGTCGTGTATGTACCTGTTGATGTGATGATACTGCTGTAAGTCAATACCCATTTTTACATGTCATCTACCCTTGAACTTGGAGGCATAACCATAACAAGAGCCAAAGAGACCAGAAACTATCCTATGACGTATCCAATTACTTTGCGAATTCATAGTTACTATCCTCCATGGGAATCCCATATCCGAAAGCCAGGACAATTATCACAAGCGGGTAAATATCCGCGGATTCGGCTACTGACTCAGATTCAGTGGAGGATTGGAAATGCTGACCGAATCAACGGCGCCCCCACTAGCCGGCCTCGGCCGCTTTCGCCGAGGTTCTCTAGATTATCCCCAGTGCCGTCGATAATCTGGCATAACCCGCTGGCAACGGCCGATACTAATACAATTGCTTGCATTGATAATTGCGATTGGAACAATCACGGTACAGACCGTGGATATATGATATCAATTGCTTACGTAGAAGGCTGACATCTATTACCGTAGAGGCGGATATAATGACTTCTCAAGGGTCCAACCCCGCTGCCACATTGAAATATTTCCAGCCCGCGCGCGATGGAAATACTGTAGAAGCTGATGACTAATGAGACTTACCCCATTTTGTACCCTTGAATCTAAAGCAAACCCCACCATTCTATCAAGTCAAGTCAAGTCATGGTTCCGTAAACTATCGCCATACACAATAATTGCGCTTACTCTACTCAATTGCTTCACACAACAGACCACACGCGACCTCTCTGTATACCTTAATTGCTTCTCTCGCCTTACTTAGCCACCGAATGCGCATACCGCCGCTGCGACACACGAACTAAACCGAAAACCGAACCCCTCCAAATCCCGATCGCGGCGCCGTCCTTTGCCCGCCTCAAGCCAGAACATGCCGTCCGATGCGACTCCAGGCTCACCGGCGGGCTCCAGCTCAGCTCTGCCTTCCTTCTACTCACCCAAGACCGAGACTGCCGACGCTTCCACTTCTGCGCACAATCACAATGACACCCTCGAGCAGTCCATAGACTGCTCGAGGGTGTCATTGT